>JAJONR010001522.1:0-64422 GCA_029582245.1 Solanum etuberosum | reverse complement strand
TACGAGACAAATGGTTTAATGATTTTGAGGTATCTATACCTGAACAAGAATCTGCGAATTTAACTTAAGCGTTAGATTTTTCGCATTAGTAAATTCTAAAAATAAAAAAAGTATGCATGCACGCGTGTGATAAGACACTAATTGATACATGAATCTCGTAGTATACTTGTTAATGGAAAAATTGTTTTGTCTTTGGCTTGATGTTGTCTTTTTGTGTGGAGTTGTGGATGATTTCTCGAGCTTAATGTTTTTTTCTTGCCGGTGTTGTTGAAGTCATCTAGCATTTTGCTAAGTTTAAACATGATATATGCAAGCATTAAACAATGATTCTAGTACCTGCGACTCATATTTCCTTTATTTCACCCTGTACGACAACCATTAGATATCAGCCTTCCATTTTAGTATTTGTCTCTGTATTTCCAGCAAATCCATTGGTGTCTTCCACAACTTTCTTGCATAACTATATTTAATGAATAGATTATGAAAGATTCCACTTCTCTTGTGTTACATTGCACGCAATCTAGTGGCATGTGTATTCACCACCGCTCTAATCTATATACTGTAGCTAATCTTTCATGTAATGCTATTCATAGAATGTAATGGTGTTTCGGTACTATCTCTTTGATAATTATCAGACTCTTCCAGATCACTTTCTTGAATTTTGACAAAAATGGTAAGTTTCTTTTATATTGTGCTTTTCTTTTCAGGCTAACTGCTTCAGATCAGTGAGTAGTGTGTTATGATTGAATCAAATTTTACATTCGAAAATCTTTCTCACATGCCAGCAAGTTTTTTTAGGACTCTTCATTATGCATATATCTTTTCTCTTTATGTAGAAGTCGTGTAGCCATTTGGGTTATTTTTGTTTTAAGGATACAACCCATAGAAGCTTAGCAGCTTTGTTACACACTTGGCAATCAATTATATTAAAGCCTCCTACACTTCTCGGTTTACACAATGTCTCCTAAGTTTCCAAGGCCGGCCTTCTTGATAACCAGTTATTTTGTTAACTAGATTGTGCGTCTCAACTTGAAAAACAGTACTAAATTGATTATTTAATTTATATTTGCAGAAGAATTATTCTTTTTTTGGTGAAGATAAAGTACTTGTTCGAAAAAGTTTTAACCGGGTGGGTAGTGAAAGATTGAGTGACAGTTTGGCAAAAGCAAAGAAAATATTTTCAAGAACAAAGAAAACACCGAAGTGGATTGCTCAAGTTCACTGGGACGGTTTGATGCAATACTGAAACTCTGACGGTTTTATGAAAATATCAGCAATCAACTCAAAGAATAGAATATCATCTAATAACAGAGAAGGACCTTCCTTACATACTGGAGGATTAGTTGCATTTGCTGAGTACAAAAGAAGACATGTAAGTAATTCTTTACTTTTGTTTAGTATTAATTAGTATTAGTCTTATGTTATTCTATGATTTATGTTGAAAATTAACAATATATTTAATGGTTGTAGAAGGAACTAACTGGTAAAGAGCTTCGAAACGATGAATTATTTCTAAAGACTCACAAAACCAAAAACGAAAAGAAGTGGATCTATGGAAAGTCACAAAGGATGTGGGTATGTTTTTATCTCATTTCGTCAGTGATATTTATTCTGAAAGTTATTTTTGTTTAAATTTAAATCCATGTGAATTGTTTTCTAAGAAGAAAAAAGAAATTGCTCTATTACTGAGAATTTTTCTTTTTCTTTAATTCTTGGGCATAACACCAGGAGAGTTATTTCACATTTGAAAGAACTTTAAGTATATTTGGTTGTTAGTTGGGGTATTAGGTGCACTTGTTTGAGGGCGAATTATTTCGCCAAAAAAGTGATTTCACATTTGAAATAACTTCAAGTATCTCACGGTTGAAACATTTCATTATCCATGCTATCATTTTAATGGAAAATCCCAATTTTGTAAGTATTTGTTCGAGAAACACCCATTCAAGATAGTCATATGCCTTCTGGATGTCCACTTTGATCATACATCTAAGTGACACCTACTTTCTTCTGTAGCCTTTAACCAGTTCATGACTGAGAATTATGTTATCTGATATAACTCTTTGAGGTATGTAAGCAGATGGTTTGGTACAACTAGTTCATCAATAACCTTTTTAATTCTGTTAGAGATAATTTTGGATATAATTTTGTAAAAGACGGTGCAATAAGCTATTGGCCTAAAGTCCTTTATTGTTCCAGGGTGAGAGTTTTTGGGAATGAGAGTAACAACTTTAGTGTTAACCTCTCTCAACAAAATATTCTTGTGAAAAAACTCTTGAACAGTACTATGAATATCGTCCTTAACAGTCGTCCAAACTTTCTTGTAAAAGCATGCATTATAACCATCAATGCCAAGATCTTTTTCATCGGCTATATCAAATAAAGCATCTTTAATCTCATCTTGTGTAACAGTCTCGCACAGTTCCCTTTGTTTAATCAATCCAAATCTTGGTCCTTTCCTCATTACATTTATATCAATACTAGCAGGCAGTCATTCCAAGAACCCATCAAGCTTTTATAAAATTGAAGTATCTCTTTCTCAATTTCATCATGTTTTATGAGCTGTCTACTATCAAGACTGGTTAAAATAGAAATATTATCCATGTTGGCTCTAGTCTCCTACTACTTCGAGCCAGTGAGCGTTAGATTTCTTTTTCAACACCTTCTCCTGGAGATAAGACCATTTTTGATGTTCAACTACAACTTCTTTTTCTATGTCAAATACAGTGTTGGCTACATTAGTCCCCACATGCTGAGTGATCTGTTTTTGGATGGATTTTAACTTCTCTCTTGCTTCAGCGACTCTATTGTCCAAGCTCCCCATTTCTTATGTCAATAACCTCTACAAAGGTTCTTTACACAGCTTCATTTTTTGCAATACATATCTCCTCCTTTTACATTTTGTTTCCAAATGGTCATAACAATGTTTGAAAAGCTCTCATGTTTAGTCTGTATGTTCAGAAATCTGAAAGGTTTGTGGGGTCCACTATCTGCCACTGTAGTGCTTAATAAGAATCGGCGAGTGATCAGAAAAACTATTCTTCTTGAATTGAGCTGTCATGGTTCCGTGTTGTATCATCCAAGAATCATTACAAAGAGCCCTGTCAATTCTACTCCATATGTTACGATTTGTCCAAGTATACCTTCTTCCAATAGATTTCATATCTGTAAGATTTAATACATTTATTACTTGTTGAAAGTCTTTTGTTTCAAATTCACTGACTTGTTTGCACCTAATTCATTCCAAATCTAGCATGGGAGAATATAAATCTCCACAAATACACCAAGGTTCAGTGATGATAGAACCTATTCTAAGTAATTCCTTCCATAAGTTTCTCCTTTCCTCTCTACAATTTTTGGGATAGATCACTGTTAGCAGACAATAAAAATTGGAACACTTGCTTGCTACCTTTATATGCGTAAAATGATCATGTACTTCTTCCATCAGAATAATCATTTCACCAGGCATCCATAAAATCCAGATTCTCCTATTTTCGGCTAATGAGTTGTTATAGATGCATAAATTGATCATGTACTACTTCTATCAGAATAGTCATTTCACCAGGCTTCCATAAAATTCAGATTCTCCTATTTTCGGCTAATGAGTAGTTATAGATGCATAAATTGATCATGTGCTACTTTTATCAGAATAGTCATTTCACCAGGCTTCCATAAAATCCAGATTCTCCTATTTTTGGCTAATGAGTAGTTATGCGCATAACTCCAGCCTCTAGTTATCTTATCCACACATTTAGAGAACTTATGTTAGTTCACCGTTGTTTCTAGTATTCCAGCAAAAGAAATTTTGTGTTTTACCAAATACCTTGTCATCTCTTTTTGATTGAATGGGCTATTCATTCCCATTACGTTCCAGATTAACTAGTTCATTAAAGAGAGAGGTGTACCCTCCCATCAGGAGGTTTCTAAGTCTATCTTCTCGCCTCATTTCCCCGAGATAGTGGACAGAAAACATTAGCCATCTTCAGTGTTATCCATGTTTGTAGTTTCCTGTAATAGGTACCTAATACACCAACTCTGTGTATGATAAACCACTTTTCATGTTATCCACACCAATGAAAGTGATTATCCTTTATAGAATGTCACAAAACTCTTCTTGTAACTTTGTATGCTTTTCCTCCCTTTGTTTATGATGTTGTATGCTCATTGCTTTGTGAGGTTCCTTATTTTGATCGTGTTTGTTCATATCATGTGTACCATCTACATGTAGAGGAGGCATGTATCTTTGTTTAGCCCTAGTCTAGGGATCCACTTTTGCACCTGATTTCTCCTGTCTCGTCTTGGCGAAACAATTTCCTGTTGACCCCTCCTATTTGGAGGTTGAATGTGTCTACCATCATCAAAGCAACATATATGACCAATCTTGTACATTTCATACATAATATGGGTTTCCAGTCATAGTTAATATTTTGAACAAATGTCCTTCCTGTAGGATCAACAATTTCAACCTCTTCTGGCAAACATTGTGTTACATTTATTTTCACTAAGACTCTGGTATAGGATACTCTTTTTTGTTTAGCAGTACACACATCCGCAAATAGTTGTTTCTCTAGTCGACTAGCAATTTTACTAAGAGTTTCCGCACCCCAATAGTTCAGGGCAAGTGAACAGGACTTCATTTCTATCGTTTTGGTTTTGGAATTTCACTATGTAGCAGCCTGCATCGCGGTAATTTAACTCAGGTATAGAAACAAAATTTTAGTACCCATCAATATAATTGTTCATGTAGGAGAAAATAGGTGCTTCACAACATATACATCACTAGAGCATTATTCCATTCATCGGTCTGTTTCACTATTTCTTGTGCCTCTAATACAATTACTGGTCGTCCATCAATTTATCTTCGGTGGGTTATAGGTAAAGGCATACCAGTGGTGGAAGTACAATTCAACATGAACAGGTTGTTCTAAACTTCTTCCCATCTGCATATTTCTTATTGAACTCATTGTATTTTGTTTCTGCCTGGCTCTCATTCCACCTTAAGGTTTGAATAAGGAACCTATATGGTTTCAATAGAGCATTTAGGAATGATGTTCTTGTAATAGTTCAAATATATATATTTCATTGTTTACTTCATCAATTAGAGTATTCTATTCCTTTAATTAGATAAGTTTATTTCTTGTTGTCCATTTATTCTATTACAGAATAAATTTGAGTACTTTCATAGCACCTTTTGCAACTTGATAGCTTTGTTATACCATGTAATAGCTAATTACTTTATTCTTTTTCAGAATACATTTAAAAATATAATTAAGGATAAGGTGTGTGAGACTTCAACATTAAGGAATGAAGAAGGTCTTGAAGTAGATGACAGAGAGATGGAGAGAAACACGACCACAAATAGAGAAGATGAAGGAGAAAAAACTAGTGAAGATGATGTGAATTTATTGAAAATGGTTTCGGAGGAGCAATTACTGAAAACTTGGATAGACACAGTTGGTGGAACTAAAAAAATTAAAATATATGGGCATGGTTCTAGAAATTGTTTGCTGGCAGATTCTTTGAATTCTAATTGTGCATCCCCCACTGCTCAAAATTCTTCAAATAGTCCTACTCAACAAATATTTGAAACACCTGAATTTCAACAACTTCTTGACCGTGTGTTGGAGCAACGGATGACGAATATTCAAGAGCATGTGCAAATGGATATTCGGGAAAATATGGAAGCTCAAGTAACTATTGCGGTTCGTGTTGTTGTGGGTCGGATGCTTGGTTTTACTCCTCAACCACCACCGGATGGATCTGGTTCTACCCCAAATGTACCTTAGATAATTTATGTTATTGTTTTTATGTTTTAAGACATGTTTTAGCTAGTAAACATGTACTTCACTATTCAAGGATTGATGATATAATGATTGTGCTTATTTTGAAAAATTGATTAGATTTAACTATGTTTTTCATCTTGTGTCAAATATAGAAAATTATATTTGTATTTCGTCATACAATTTCTAGCGAGATTTATCTAGAAAATATCCCTAGCTATTTTTAGCTAGTCATTTGGCAAAGAAAATATTCCAAGAAAAATTTGAAAAATAGCTAGAGAATTTGTAAGTTTAGATAGGATAATTCCATGCTAAGTCTTAGTAAAGTCAACATTGACCAAGCAAAATTTTGCTATGAATTTAGCTAGTATACATCGTAGCAAAATGTTTGCTACGGAAAGAGCCTAGCAGAGATATCTTAGCTAAATTAGCTAGGAATGACATAATCTGCTAGCTAAAAATTAGCTAAGAGCTTATTAGCTTTGAAGGTCTGCTAGGGTCATTTTCCTAGCTAAATTGACATTAGCTAGGGATTTTATCACTTTAGCTAGGATTTGCGTCTGTAGCAAAACAACTGCTTTCTTGTAGTGAATGAATCATAGTAGGCATGGAAAAATGTGACTAGATGACTTAATTGCTAATCAGAATCAAGAAAAAATAGAAGGATGCTAGATCTACTTCAGAATAGGAAATCTCAACTAGAACCTCTAAATGAAACTCTCCAAATCCAACTCTAAAGTATCCTAAAGAAAAGCTTGAAAAATGAGATCGGGAATCAAAAGGGAGAAATAAATACATGAATTAGAAGAAATAAAAAAATAGAACTGCAACAACAAAATACCCCAAAAAAGGTTAAGAGTTGCAAGGAAAATGTGAATAGAGAAATTAATTGCGAAGCAAAATCAATAAAAAAAAAAGAATGAGGCTAGATAAACTTCAGAATAGGAAATCTCAAATAGAACATCTAAACGAAACTCTCTAGATCCCAAATATTTTCAACAAATCCAACTCTAAATCATCCTAAAGAAAAGATTTGAAAATTGAGATCGAGAATCAAAAGGGTGCAATAAACACATGAATCAGAAGAAACAAACAAATAGCACTGCAACAACAAAATACCCCAAAAGGTTAAGAAAAAGGTCAAAAGATTGGAAACTATTAGAGTTGTCAAAATGGGCTGGCCCAACCCAACCCAACTAGAGAGTTAAATGGGTTAGGACGGAATGGCCCTTTGAATTAAAGGGCCTATAAAATAGCAGCCCAACCCAGCCCTAAGCGGGCCACGGGTTGGGGCGGGTCGGCCCTTCACCCAAATAATGAACAACATTGGTTTCTTAGAAAGAGTATCTGAGAGTATCAAACGTTGATGTCTGATGAACACGACATCAATACATATAAAAATTCATGTATGAATTGCATACTTAAGTGAATACTTACAAAAATACATAATAGCCAAGATACAACATCATAAGATTCATCCGAGCAAAAAATATTACATGATCAATTTTTTCATAAACAAGTCAACAAAGGAGAAATGAAAAATTAGGCTTAAAAACAAAAGTAAGCTTGATTTTAGTGGGCTAATGGCCCTAAAATATAAAAGATCTAAAAAGGAGTGAGACTTGATTTTATATTTTTTAAATATTTATTGACAAAATCTTTACAAATAAAACACTACTAAAATATTTATAATAATATTTTTAACATTCATAGCCCATGGGCTAGCCTCTAAGCCTCGCGGGTTGGGCGTTGATTTTAGTGGGCTAATGGCCCTAAAATGTAAAAGATCTACAAAGGAGTGAGACTTGATTTTATATTTTTAAAATATTTATTGATAAAATCTTTACAAATAAAACACTACTAAAATATTTATAATAATATTTTTAACATTCATAGCCCATGGGCTAGCCTCTAAGCCTCGCGGGTTGGGCCTACGAGGCTAGCGGGCCAAATGAGGTTAGGCCAAAAAGCCTCGTTCCTAAATGGGCCAACAAATTAGGCCCAACCCTACTTAATCCAAGGATTGGACTGGACTGACTTAACGGGTCAAGCCCATTTTGACAGCTCTAGGAACTATAAGACGGCAGATGAGGAGGAACTCTACAAAGAAGAAAAGCATGATCATCTTGGTATATCCATTGTCTCTTCAGCTAGAAAACAAGTTAGAAAGCGGTAAAATGATACAAAGAGGACAGGAGAGAAAAATGTCACTTACAGGGAGTTGCAAGCTCAAATACCAGACGAGGCACCTCTATCGACACCACCAAAGTAACAACTGCATCCACCACATTGAATTCCTACAAAAAAAAGGTCAGCAAACAAATCGAGAAGGGAATGGTAGCTGAAATTAATGGAGACACATCTCTATGAGCTGAGAAAAATGGTAAGGATGACAGTCCAAATGAAGGTGTTGATAACCCACATCAGAAGGAAAAGGAAAGTGGAGTTGAAGAGAGCTCCCTGCGGCGACATTGTGGAGAAAATGAAGGAGGTCAATTAGGAAATCCTAATGCTTAGTGTCTGATAATAAAGGCGGGCAGGTTCATTTAAGGACTGAGTCGATTTATTTTCTATTTTGTTCGTTTTGGGCCGGACGGCCTCTTTTGCACAGACTTTTGAAATTCAATAAAAGAAGCAATTAGCTCCGCTATTAGTTTAAGATAAAAAAGGGGAGAATATATATCTACTGGCAGTTAAGAATACAAGTGAAATAATTGATAATCAAGATTGCTATATCTGAATTCTTAGCCAACTGAACAAAATGAAGTTAACCTAGAAATAGACATGTAAAGACGAGAGACAAGATAGACATAAATAAGAGAAAAGAAAGCAAAAAACTCAATAAGAAATCAAAATCAAAGCTTTCAAGTTCAACAAAGAGGAGGACATGGATCACAAACTTAGTTGACGATAAAAAGGATATTAGAATAGCTAAATTCAAGCTCAGAAGAATGACAGACAAAGTGAAGCTCGAAAGTTCTACACTTTCCCATTTTAATTTGAGAAGACATTTACTTTACTGTTTGCTTTTTTTGTTTTTCTATTTATTATTTATTGCAAGACTTTATTTAGCATAATGAAATAGTTAGTGGGTCGGGGGCCCACTAACCTTTTATTTATAAAATACCAAGTATTAATTTTTTGTATTTTATTTCCTTTTTTCCTATTCTATCATTTTAGATTGATTTGATCTTGATAATAGTAAGAACCTTTAGAGGAATGATTGTTGTTAGATAAATTTGATGCCTAGTTTTCCTTAAGTATTGTTATTTATTTTCAAATAGAAGCGTTTTATTCTTAACCTATGAAATAAAATGGTGTTGAATATAAATTGAAGGAATGAAAATGACATATAACAAGTGAAGGTAATTAATATTTTATTTTATAAATACAAGGTCAGCGGACTCCCGATCCACTAACTATTTTATTATGATAAATAAAGTCTTTCAATAAATAATAAATAGAAAAATGGAAAAAGCTAAGAGGAAAGTAAACGTCCTCTCAAATTAAAATAGAAAAGTGTAGAACTTTCGAGTTTCGCTTTGTCCGCTATTCTTCTAAGCTTGGATTTAAAAATTCTGACATCCTTTTCACGGCCAACTAAGTTTGTGATCCATATCCTCCTCGTTGTATCTTGAATTTAAAAGTTTTGATTTTGATATCTTGTTAAGTTTTTGCTTTCTTTTTCTTGTTTATGCTTATCTTGTCTCTCATCTTTATATCTCTATTTCTAGGTTGACTGCATTTTGTTCAGTTGGCTAAGAATCCAGATATAGCGATTTTGATTATCGAATATTTCACTTGTATTCTTGACTGCCAGCAGGTATATATTTTTTTCCTTTTCCTCTTTCTTAAACTAATAGCGAAGCTAAGTGCTCCTTTTATTCAATTTCAAAAGTCTGTACAAAAGAGATCGTCCGACCCAAAACAAACAAACAGAAAAGAAATCGGCCCGATCCGTAAATAAACCTACCTGCCTTTATTATCAGACCCTAAGCATTAGAGTTTCCTAATTGAGCTCCTTCATTTTCTCCACAATGTCGTCACATGGAGCTCTCTTCAACTCCACTTTCCTTTTCCTTCTGATGTGAGTTATCAACACCTTTATTTGGATTGCCATCCTTACCATCTTTCTAAGCTCACAGAGCTGCGTCTCCATTTATTTCAGCTACCATTTCCTTCTCGATTTGTTTGCTGACCTTTTTGTAAGGATATAACCTGGTGGATGCAGTGGTTACTTTGGTGGTGTCATTAGAGGTGCCTCGTCTGGTATTTGAGCTTGCAACTCCCTATAAGTGACATTTTTCTCTTCTGTCCTCTTTGTATCCTTTTACGGCTTTCTGACATTTTATTTTCCAGTTGTAGAGACAATGGAGATACCAGGATGCTCATGCTCTTCTTCTTTGTGGAGTTCCTCCTCATATGCTGTCATATAGTTCCCAATCTTTTGACCTTTTTCTTGATCTTTTGGGGTATTTTGTTGTTGCAGTTCTATTTGTCTGTTTCTTCGGATTCATTTGTTTATTTCACCCTTTTGATATCTTGTTGAGTTTTTGCTTCCTTTTTTCTTGTTTATGTTTATCGTGTCTCTCATCTTTATACATTCATTTCCAGGTTAACTACATTTTGTTCGGTTGGCTAAAAATTCAAATGTGGTGATATTGATTATCGGATGTTTCACTTGTATTTTTGACATCAATCCAACTCAAAATTCTCAGTAACCGTGTAGACTTAAGTTTTTCCTGTAGTGCACTCATAAGTCACCTATCATAATTTGAACAATCCAACCCAATATAAAAATACAGAATCCTCCATACATCACTGTTTGTCACCAAACCAAAATCAACTCTTCAAAAGAGTCGTTGATAAACCCTTTATAAGTCTGTGTCGAACCAAGGATCTACATGTGATGTCTCATTTCTTTACATTTCTTAAATTGTACCTAGACACAATTCCAAATATTTTGAACTCTTCAATATACAAGACTATTGTTCCTTTTGCTAACTCGTTTACCAATCCTATCCTTTGTCCAAAAATTCATAACATTTTACCTCATACTCTAAACCAAAAACTTCAAGTGAAACACTTCATTAGGTCCTTTAAACTCTACAACTCAAACCATGCACAAGTCCTTCCAAATGCTCACTAATCGACATGATCAATCATTTCTTACCTTACCAATTCATACTGTCGCACCCATTTTTCACAAAATAGATTTTGCAACGACATGACAACTCTTTTAGGCGTTAAATAGAGAAGAGTCTCCACCTAACAAATTAAATGTGCGTTAGGGCACCATTCTACACTAAACAAATAAATTAATTAAAAAGGGTCATATACAATCAGAGATCAGGTAAGTATTCAAATTATTTCAAAAGTAAGGTGTTAGGCACCTTTCAAGGTCCATGAAAGTGGATCCCAACCGAATCTTATAAATTATGTGGGGATATGTGATAAGCAAAAAGACTATTAATTTATTAAGCTAAGAATGACTACGTAATAGTATATAAAAACTTTATTTTAAAACTTAAAACAAGTAAACAAAATAAGCATGAATATATTATTGTCTTAAAACAAGTAAACAACTTAAAATAATAAGAACTATTTATTATTAAATAAAATAATCATGTGAGGCTAATTTTTTTTAAAAAAATAAATATTCATAACAAGGCAATAATTAGTTAAGAAAATAGATAAGTAAGCAGATAGAATTAAGAACAAAAGATATGAAAAAAATTGTAAAGGTGAAATGTAAATAAATCTACCCCAAACAAAGATGAATCATAATTATAAAAGAAGAGGATTTGTAGAAATTAAAAATACTTAAAATTTAAACCAATCCACAAGAGATTATAAGGAGGCTTCAAATGTTTGTTTCTTTTATAGGGATAATACCATGATATTATTAATCACACTACTCCATCTTAGAAATATTTTTATTTGAGATCGGTCTTGAAAAATAATAATAGTATTTAAAGAATAGTTGAAAGATTTGATTTAAATACAAACACATAATTATATTTACATACAAATACACTTAATCATTTAGAAAAATCTTTGGCAAGCAATACTCCAAAGGTCACATCAGCTTAGTTAAAAATTTGGAATTAATTCCTTTTACTTCCCCACTAACTATAAGTTAGAAAATAGTAGTTCAGCATATATCTAAATTAAAAGCAACATGTACAATTCAAGTACTTAAACAAGAGTTGGACAATGGCTTTGATAACAAAAATGAAAACAACTTTAACAATTGAACAAAGATAAATAAAGGAAAAGTACAAAAGTGACAAAAATTTGAAAAGAGAAACATGTAGCACATGATTTTTCCACAACCCAAATGATAGCAGCCCTTATTCATATTATTATTACAAGAGTTCTAGTTCATAAGTTATTACAAACCCATTGTAAAATAGAAAAAACAATGAAATCGAGACAAGTAGGCTTGACTAGAAGATCCTTGAAAACTCTCAAGTTATAGACAACTCTTCAATGCCCCTTATATTGAACTAATGCCCTGTTCACACAAAAGAAATGCGCGCACACACACAATAGCATAGAGAAGGAAGCACTAAGAAGCCCACTTCCATAACGGCCTCGTTAAGCACCACAAAATGTTAAGTACAAATTTTACACCAAACTTGGAAAATAGAGCATAACATATTTTCTAGAACATTAAGAAATACTCTTATCCACCACATTTAACAATTATTTAGTTAGTAGACTGGGAAGTGAACCCCAAAGATATTTTGGTGAAATTAAGTCGCATATTATGATAACCATGATTTCAAACAAACAAGAAAAAGAGCAACAAGCTTTGACGTTAAATTATGAGTAAATCCTATGAACATGTATTCTAATGCACAAAGTTTCTGAAAACTTATCAAAGCACATTAAAAATAAAAGGACATACCTGTTTGCTTCTCCCGAAATGCTTAAAACATTAGAGGTTTCCAAAACACACATTTGATGTTGCAAGAGAATGAAAAATACAACTACCACATTAAGCATGAAGATAAATTTGATAGAAACTAACCTGTTAGGAAGTACCAATCCAGAAAAAATATCAATAACTAATGATACCACAGCAATCCGAGCATCAATAGCCAAAATTGGTACACAACCACCAACAAAGAACAAGAGAACAGAGAAAAGATCATTCGGTTTATCAATGTATCCAAGAAGAGAAGTGTCCTCCGATCAAGAGGTTCTTGTTATATCGTAATGGAGAAGAGAGTTCCAGAGTCTTTCACCAGTGATCAGTCATTGACAAGAAAAAGATGAAATCTTAAATAATATTTTGATGAAAGAGTAGGACTGCTAGTTATTCGTGAAGAGGAGAGAGCTCCATGGGCTGTCTTTTCCCTTTAGAAAAAAAGAGAGCTCAAGGGCTGTTTCTAGTGATCAGAAGCATGAGAAAAAGTTCGTATTATATAGTAAATAGGGCTGATCAGCCAATGTAAATATATGGAAAGAAAATATTCTTCTCGATCAGCAGCATATTTGTGGGAGCATAAAAAGAGAAACATAAAGATATATGCAATTTCCATAATCCTTTCCTCAAATCAAGTAATCCAAGCTACTAACCATTTCTTAATCGGCTTAGGAAGATGAAAATTACAATAATTCGAATAAGCAATATCAATCAGACATCTCTAGTTGCCCCATTTATACATATGACTGTTGCGAATCAAATTTGAAGGAGGAGGATATTTCATTGATCAAGTTTACCATATTAGTTAAAGGAAATAATTGAGAAATTGTAGATATGATGAAAGTTGTCAAGCAAATCACATAACGGAGTAAACATGATTATTGATTCTCATTACAACGAAAACAAGTTGAACAATATTTTAAGGAACTAGTATAAAAATATACCATGATTAAAGTATGAGTACATCTCGATTTGAAACAACTCCGATGCATCAACAGTAAACAAAACTAAAAATTAAAATCAGTTTTAGCAACTTGTTAATCATAAAGTATTAATAGATTATACCCAGCCTATTCAAAAGTGTCTCAAACAATAATGATGGATATGGATTAAAATTTACAATCTCTAAAAGCTTTAAAAATGAAAATAATAAAAACACACAAAAGTAATCAGAGTATTAGGAAAGAAGTCACCGGTTAGTCGTTCTGGATTTCTCATTTTAAGTTTTGTCTTCGAATGAAGTTCCATGCTTGGATCTTCCACCGGAGAGAAGTGACAGAGAGACGCAGTGGCTCGCCGACGTCTGCTGGGTGAGGTTTCTGGTGGCTATCCGATTCGCCGGCCAAATGGAGGCAGTGGCGACGTCAGGAGAGAGGGCGGCGTTTGGTGGCCGTTCTCTGGTGGTCGGAGCAGTGAGAAGAACGGGAGACACAGGGAGATGAAATTAGGGTAGGGAGATAAATTTTAGGAGAAAACAAATATAGCTCGAACTATCATAAATAATATGTTAATACGTTATATTTTAAGATTAGATATACTTTTACCGTCAAATTTTTGGATTGTCTATACCTTAAAACGAATTTTTTTATTATGCATGAAGCACAACTAATACTTGTTGTATGAGGCGATTATTTTATTGATTTATATTCTGACTCATGGAACCCACATTATATTTTTCTTCTTTGCCTTTTATTTCTCTTTCCTACTCTTGTATTTTCTCTCTTTTCTCATTTTATGTTTTTTCTAAATCTTTTTTAAACCAATATAATTACTCCCTTAGTTTATATATATAAAAATAATTTATTTTTTTTCTCATTTTTCATTTATCATACTTTAAAAAATATGAAAAATTTATCTTCATATTTCATATTTTTTTTAACTTCTACTTTTAGGACTCATTCAAACATAAGAATTATTTCTTAAAAAAATAATAATTTTTCACTTAATTTGAAAAATGATGTTTGATAATGAAAATTTGAATACAACTTTTTCAACTCGAACATATATTTCAAATCTGGAAAACATGTTAGTATAATCTGATTTATCAACTCACTTTTCATTTTTAAAATTGTATTTAAGTACATTCAAACATGAATATCATTTCGAATATTTTCTTTGCAAAAATAAAACATGACTCTATGTTCAACTATAATTCTGCTTATTTCAAATACAATTAAAAAATATATGTTTGAATTCTAGAGCCAAATGCCAAATAATAATAACCATAACCATATTTTCTATGTTCATAACCCCTTAATTTTTAATGTGCAATTTTAAAAACAACTGTTTCACTAATTTTTTATATAAGTTTTATATATAGTTTTAATTGTATTTGTGTTAAAGATTCATTTTACTAAACTAGTCTTATTAATTATATTTTAAATTTTTAAATTTGATTATTGATACCTATGTAGTTATTTGATGATAAAAATGATAATTTTTAAAAATATTTTTTGTTAAAATAAATAAGTAAACAAATAAATTATTTTTTCATATACACCAGTAATTAAATTAATTTCAAAATAGATTTAGGAAAAAAAAACAAAAAAAAACAAAAAAAAGAGGAAAGAGAAGGGCATGAAAGAGAAATCAAAGACAAAGAAGAAAAATAGAACACGGGATCTTAGGTTAGAATGTAAACTAATAAAATAATACCCTCATACGACTTGTACAAGTTGTACCTCATACAACTTGTACTAGTTGTACCTCATACAATTTAAAATTTTTCCCCTTAAGACTAACAGATTGACACATGACATCATCTAAATAATTTACCTGATTTTATTTATTTATTTATCCAAAAATTTGAAACTCCACCAATTTTTCATAATTTATCCACACCCAAATTAAAATACCATGACATTTAAAATTGAAATAAAAAACATAGTTCATCTCCATTAAAAATTAACCAAAGGAAAAATGTTCTTCAATTCATTTTCATTGGCACCATTCTCCAAATCTCACAAAAAAAAGAAGCCAGAAGCATATTATTTCAATAAAAATCAAGAAACCAATTTCATTATTTTTGTTCAAATCAATTTATTATTGTTGAAAGGGGTTGGAAACAATATCACTATTGATGGACAAAACTTCAAGCTTAAAAATGGGTCAACAATTGAATCGAAAATTTCAAACTCAAATAGATTTATAGTTATTGAAAGGGGTTGAGAAAATACTACCACTATTGATGGACAAACCTTCAAGCTTTAAAGTGGGTCTACAATCAAATTAAAAATTTCAAGCTCAAATCGATTTGTTATTGTTGAAAGGGGTTGAAAATATTCTTGAAATAGACGAGGTACAAAACACTCAATAATCTAGATTCCTACTACGCTAAATGAAGATGAAGTTTTTTTTTTTTTTTGGTCAGCAAGAGAGTAGTTTTAGTGATCACGTCATCTTCTTTCTTGAAAGATGAGTTCTTGATTCCATGGTCATGGTGGGTTGAGAACAATAGAGGGATGGTTTATGATGAAAATGAAGAGTGGATTTTGGCACCACCCATTTTGGTTGTGGGTTGGGTGGATTTTTAATTTTCGGGTAAAAAATAAATAAAATCGGGTAAATCATTTAGATGAAGCGACGTATCCATCCATTAGCTTCAAGGATATTCACAACCCAAAAGAATGGCGAAAAGGGTATATACAACCTTAAAGTATAACAGAGGGTATTCACATACCATTTATGATAGTTCGGAGGTATATTTATCCTTTTTCCCTATATTTTATTCAACTTAAAATGACCCAAGGTCATTTTTGGACCAAAGTAACTTCAAATAAATGTGTTAATAATAAAATAAATAATAAATTTATTTGAAAAATGAGTATTTTTGACTCATTAAATAACAATAATGACATTTTTAAATCAATGTATTGATGACATAGATATTTTTGAACTAACCCATAAACGGAGGGCATTTTTGTTCATTTCACATAATTTAAGGACATTTTTGATCATTTTTCCTTATTACTATTACTAGTTTCTGGGCACGCGGTTTGCGCGTGTAACCCATGTTAATGAGTATATTATTTCTTATAAATCAAATATTATAAAATAATATGATTTGAGTTCTTTTTTTATAAAATGTGTCTAATTGAGGTTTCTTACTTTGTCTCACTACTAATTTTGATACTCCAATTTCATGACCTTCAAGTGAATGCATCGAGATAATAATATGAGAAGTTAATAAAATAAACTCTATTTATAAGTCAAAAAATGAGTTCGTAAAGCAAAAGGGAAAATATAACAACTATCTAAATTAAATTTTTTGATAGTGTTAAAAGTTTTTTTGTTGTTGGCAGAATAATGTTAGAAGATCAAAAATTGCAAGAGATTAATCCCCTACAAACCGTGGTGCAATATTAATATTTCTTCAATTAAAAGCATGATAGGAGATTATTTACTTTTTGTATAAAAAATTGTGTAATATTTACTTTGACCGAAAGGAAAAAAAATCTTTCAACTTTTTTACTTTGTCTTTTGAACCTCCTGATAATTCTTCGACTGGGGTGAAGTCGTAACAAGGTAGCCGGTGCAGGAGATGGAATTTTCACAAACCACGTGCATCCGAATAGTCATCGGTTTGAATAGTCATCTCTTTGAAAGAGAGTAAAACGCCCAAAGATAACGTGTAGAGGAGATCGCTCACCAATAATAGGAGCCATCGTCTTCTTACTCAGATAAGCGGCCATCATTAAATTGGCTTTACTAGGGATCCTATAATAGGGAACTTTCATTCCCAGTAGAAGTCCTCGAGCAAATTATAATGAATGTGTTCAAAATATTATATTAGATTTTTATCCACAAGCACTTAAACTAATTATTAATTATAAATATTAAAAATTAATGTGTACAAAGTCTTATTAATTATATTTTGAAAAATCAGAATATTTATGAGCATAACTACTATTTTTATATAAAATTTAATTGTCTCTTCATATATAACTTATCCACCATTAATCGAATGTTATATGTTTCACCTTCTTCTTCTTTTTGCAAAAAAGAAGAAGAAGAGAGTAAACATTCTATCACATTCATTCTTAAAAATGAAAGTTAATGTACATGTAAATTTAAAAGTACAAAGAACATAAAAAAAAATACACATGAGCAAGACAATTAAGCATTCCTTTTTGCTTTTGTATCTATAATGAAATCTGAAACAAAAGTAACATAAAAAATAGTCTATATTTGAGCATGCAAAATAAAATATGGAATTAAAGCAAGTTGCTAACAAAGCAACAATTCAACTATATAAAGAGAGATAGAAAAATCTCATTATAATTTTAATTACTACAAATAAGTATAAAACAAACACATCAAGCTCTGATGCTTCAGTAATTGAATTCTTGCCTATTCTTATGACTGTACAAGGGGATCTCACAACTTTCACCACAAATTATGACATTATTTCACGAGTTTAAAGCTCCTACACACAAAAATTGTAGAAATAGTAAATAAAAGTCTTTCTTGAAAATGTTAAATTTATAGGATAAAAATTGTAAAAATATGAAAAGTCACATGGAAATTTGAAAGGTCAAATACTAAAGCATGAAATTTAACTTTAAAAGATACATGTATCTACGTTAATTTCTTATCTTTAAGGAATAATTACTCATTCGTATTCTTTTTTATCTGTGTGAGAAATTTGAAAGTTAAAGATTAAGAAATGAGAATAAGAAGATTAAATATATGAAAATTATAGAAGTGAGTGTAACATCTCATACTTCGAAAAGCCAACTAGAGATTCGTACAAGTTAAACTTCAGTTTGTAGTTTTTGATCAACTTCTAACGATCATAAATTTTAGTACATAAAGAGTTAGGTATAAAATCGAAGGTCTTTGAGTCCTATTTCCAACGCCCCCGAGTTTGCTAAATTTTGAGCTAGGAGTAAGAAGTTATGCCCGTTTGGGTGAAGCCTCTCTAGTTAAGGTTTTTCATCCATGTAAGGAAAGGGTATTTTGGTCTTTTCCTTACCCCTAAAGGCCTATCCACGTTTTACCCATCCAAGTTAAGTGTCTAATCAGACGTAAGTTAATTTAGACATTCCAAAAGAGTTTAGGGATTTTAGAGCAAGTTCAAGAGGAGAAAAGACAAGGGGTTTCAAGCGTTCATTCAAGCGTTGAGGATTTTTGCCAAGAACAAGTGTTTTTCGAGGTATGTAAGCTTCTGATAGTGATTGGACTTGTTCGTCCACACACCCTACGTGAAATTTCATCCATGAATTTGTTCTTGAAGTCGATTGATTGAGTTTCTTGAAAAGTTCTTGAGTTTTAACCCCATTATTTAACAATGGAGGTTTTGAGTTCTTGAGGTGAGGGTCTTGCGAATGAGTGTTGTTCTTGATGGATTTTGGGTGGGGTTTCGTTGAATTTGTGTTGGGTTTATGAATCCAAAAGAGTGGGGAGGAAATCATTCGATCCTAGATGAGTTAGGCCTTGAAATTGAGTAAGAGAATTCATCAAAAATCTGGGTGGAGGGGTTTGGCGCCGCGCCAGCATAGCGCCCAAACTACTGTTCAGTAGTTTGGGGCCTGGCGCACCGCGCTAGCAGTGCGCCCCAAACCACCTTCAGAAGTTTTAGGCCTGGCGTCCTGCGCCAGGGTCGTCAGGCCCCTTTCTTTTACGTTCTTCGTCCCGTATGCGTTCTTCAAATCGTGTTTTCGCTCTCTTCTTAATACTAACTATCTAATTCTTCATTAATCATTGAGAGATCCTATATATCCTAATCATAGATCTTAATTTCATATTTTCAAATCAAAGTAAAGTTAAGAGAGAAATTTCAAGAAGTCTTTTTTTGAGTCATTTTGAGAATTTTTTTGAAACTATCTATAACTTGAATTAAGAGTTGAGTAAATGAGTATGAGAATGAGGAGAGTTGTCCTTCATGTTTCAAAATGAGTATAAGGGAACTAAGTATTCCCAAGTGTAATACTTTTACATTTAAAAACGACAAAAATATTGATTTCAAAAAGAGTTTATAAGGAGTTTTGAGCATTACCTCTTTTAAGAGGATCTTTTGATTCATAACCTCAATTTGAGGAAGAGTTATGTTTTATACATTTGAGCACATATCTATACATATATATATATATACATATATATATATATACATATATATATATATACATATATATATATATATATATATCATTGGAAGTAGTATTGAGCACCGATATGGGGATGAGTTCAGACAACTCACATTCCTCATAAACCATGTAGCCAACATGGGTAAAGAGTCGTACTTTTTAGATGATACCTTTTTGCTTTAAAGCATAGATTAGTGGATCCATTTAGTTGAGAAGTTTTATACCCCGGTAAGGTATAGGACAGTTCTGGCAGCATGGGCAAGATGTTGTATTATCACATAGCTAATAGTGATGGTTTTCGGTTAGAGAATCTCCCAAATAAGAGTAAAGAGTTTATTATTGTATTTTTTTAACACATATTGAGTTGGTGTTTACTGTTTTAAAAACCTTATATATTGCATATCTTATTGTTGATTTCATATTTGAGTTGAGATGAGGTGAGTACATCTTCCCAGGTTATCAGTTTAGTTGCTTATGTTTCAGCTTTCCCCTTACATGCTCGTACATTCAATGTACTGACGTCATTCGACTTGCATCTTATTTATGATGCAGATACAGATGTTCAGGGTCATCAACAGGCGCTTCGTTGATCCCATTGCATTCCATCTAGCTTTGGTGAGCCTTCTTGTTTTCCGGAGGGCTTCACATTATTGTTTTGTTCTTGTTAGGTTGTCAGGGGTCTTATCCCGACATCCATCGTATTATTTAGAGGCTTCATAGACTGTAGCAACATAAAGAGTCTTTCCCTGTTTTCCCTTTGTAGATGTTCCCTTGAGAATATGAATTGAATTACTTAGGTTATTTAAATACTTTCAGACATTATTTAGTTAAACGCTTATTGAGACCTTATAAGTTAAATCTTTGCATTTGAGTTCCTATTTTAACTTGAGTAAGTCTTCCGCTAAGTAGTCAGCCAGGCCAAGGGTTCACTAGGGGACCATCAATGGTTCTTGAGTGCTAGTTACGCCCAGGGTGTAGGCTCGGGGCATGATAAACTTGGTATCAAAGTACAGAGTTTAAGAGTCCTAGGGTGTCAATGAAGCCGTGTCTGTAGAGTGCTTGTTATCAATGTGAAGCGCGCCACATCTATAATTAGGATGCTTCAACATTTAGGAAATATTTCACTTCTTTCTTACTCTCTTTCGTGCGATAGAGTTTAAATCTATAAAAGTTTCCTTCTAATTCGTTCTTACACATTTATTTTCAGATCATTCCTCCATGAAGATTTGTTCGAGGTCGTCCTACAAGGAGAAATGTTGATCCTCAAGATCAAGGGGTACCCAATGCACCAGATGTGCAACCCCCTCAGGGAGATGTCACTAATGTTGAGTTCTGGCATGCTATCCGGATGTTGAGTCAAGTTGTGGCGACTCAAGCTGGCCAGCAACAAGTGGTTCATCAGGATATGGCTGATACATCCAAGATCCATAAGTTTTTAAGAATGAATCCTCTATAATTCACAGGGTCAAATGTTATTGAGGATTCAGAGAACTTCATGGAGGAACTGCAGAAAGTGTTTGAGGTTATGCGTGTTGCTGATGCTGAGCGTGTGGAGTTAGATGCATACCAACTCAAGGGTGTTTCTAGGATTTGGTACGACCAATGGAAGAAGAGCAGGACTGAAGGGGCACCACTAGTGAGTTGGGCTACTTTTGAAAGTTCCTTCTTAGGGCGTTTCTTTCCTCGCGAGCTAAGGGAAGCAAAGTTGACAAAATTTTTGAACTTGAAATAGGAGGCTATGAGTGTGCATGAGTATAGCCTCAAGTTCACCCAGTTGTCCCATTATGCTCCGGAGATTGTGGCAGACATGAGAAGCAGGATGAGTCTATTTGTGTCTGGGTTGTCTCGCTTGTCAAGTAAGGAGGGTAAGGCATCATAGGAGACATGGACATAGCCAGGCTTATGATCCATGTGCAGCAGGTTGAGAAAGATAAGTTGAAAGATAGGTAAGAGTTCTGGAGTAAGAGGGCTAAGACAACAAGTCATGAGTCCGAACAACAGAGGACCAAAAATGTGGACCGGTCATCTTTTCAACAAAGGCCAACTGGACCTGGTCCATCATCAGCTAGTGAACCTGCACCAAATAACAGAGGTGATTTCAGGAGCTAGAATTCCCAGAATTCTAGAGCTAGACCTACTCAGGCTCAGGGTAGTGTGGCACAAGGGGATAATTAGACCCCCACATGTGCTAAGTGTGGTAGGAACCACCCCGGGGTGTGTCATGATGGCTCCAATGGTTGCTTCAAGTGTGGGAAGACATGTCATTTCATGAGAGAGTTCCTTAAGAATAGGCAGGGTAATGGTAATGGGGGCAATAGAGCCCAATCTTCTTCAGCGACGCTAATAGATAGAGCTGCTCCAAGAGGAGCTACATCAGGGACAGGCAGAGGAGCAAACAGTATGTATGCTATCACCAGTTGCTAAGAGCAGGAGAATTCACCAGATGTTTTCATAGGTATGATCAAAGTATTTAATTTTAATGTATATGCATCGCTTGATCCAGGTGCGAGTCTATCTTTTGTGACTCCGTATATAGCTGTGTGGTTCAATATTCTTCCCGAAAGACTTCTTGAGCCCTTCAGTGTTTCCACACCTGTTGGTGAGTCTCTTCTAACCGATAGATTTTATCATGATTGTGTCATCTCTTTCAATCACAAGGACACCATTTTTGACTTAGTTGAGCCAGACATGGTGGACTTTGATGTTATTCTAGGTATGGATTTGCTTCATGCTTGTTATGCCTCAGTTGATTGTAGAACTCGAGTAGTCAAGTTTCAGTTTCTGAATGGTCTAGTTTTAGAGTGGAGGAGTAGTTCAACAGTGCCTAAGGGTCGATTCATTTTATACCTTAAAGGTAGAAAGTAAGTCTCTAAGGGGTGCATCTATCACTTAGTCTGAGTTAATGACTCTAGTGTTGAGACACCGCCTATTCAGTCAGTTCTAGTTGTGAGTGACTTTCCAGAGGTCTTTCCAGATGATCTTCCCAGAGTCCCTCCTAAGAGAGAAATCGACTTCGGAATAGACATCATTCTTGATACTCGACCTATCTCCATTCCACCATATAGAATGGCTCCAACTGAGTTAAAAGAGCAGTTGAAAGATCTTCTTGATAAGGGTTTCATTCGACCTAGTGTCTCACCTTGGAGCTCTCTGGTCTTATTTGTGAGGAAGAAAGATGGTTCGCTTAGAATGTGTATAGATTATCGCTAGTTGAACAAGGTCACTATAAAGAATAAGTATCCTCTTCCAAGAATTGATGATCTTTTCGATCAACTTCAGGGTGCTACTTGCTTTTCTAAGATAGACCTTAGATCTGGCTATCATCAGTTGAAAGTAAGACATTGTGATATTCCGAAGACAACTTTCAGGACCAGCTCTGGTTATTATGAGTTTCTTGTCATGTCTTTTGGCTTGACTAATGCTCCTGCAGCGTTCATAGTTCTTATGAACAGAGTATTTAAGTTGTACCTTGACATGTTTGTTATCGTCTTCATTGATGACATACTGATTTATTCAAGGAGTGAGGAGGATCATGCTAGTCATCACATAATAGTCCTCCAAACTCTCTAGGATAGAGAGTTGTATGCTAAATTTTCTAAGTGTGAGTTTTGGCTTGAGTCTGTGGCATTCTTGGGCCACATTGTGTCTGGTGAAGGGATTTGAGTTGATACTCAGAAGATTGAAGCAATGCAGTTTTGGCCCAAACCCACATCTCCAACTGATATAAGGAGTTTCTTGGGATTGGCTGGTTACTATAGAAGGTTCGTCGATGGATTTTTATCTATTTCAGCCCCGTTGACGAAATTGACTCAGCAATAGTTAAGTTTCAATAGTTTGAAGCTTGTGAGAAAAGCTTTCAGGAATTGAAAACCTGGTTAACTACTGCCCAGTGTTGACCTTATCAGAGTGTACAAAAGGCTTTGTTATTTATTGTGATGTGTCCAGAGTTGGACTTGGTTGTGTATTGATGCAGAATGGTAAGGTTATAGCCTATGCCTCCCGACAGCTCAAGATTCACGAGAAGAATTATCTGACTCATGATCTCGAGTTGGTAGCAATAGTGTTTGCTCTAAAAATATGGCGCCACTATCTCTATGGTGTTCATGTAGATGTGTTCACTGATATCAAGAGTCTCTAGTATGTATTCAGTCAGAAAGAGCTTAATCTCAGACGGAGGAGGTGGTTAGAGTTGTTCAAGGATTACGACATGAGTATCCTCTATCCCCCAGGTAAGGCTAATGTTGTTGTTGATGCTTTGATTAGGTTGTCTATGAGAAGTACTGCCCAAGTTGAGGAAGGCAAGAAAGAATTGGCCAAATATGTGCACATTGTTGCATGGTTGGGAGTCCGTTTGTTAGATTCCAATGAAGCTGGAGTAGTGGTGATGAATGGGGCTGAATCATTACTAGTGTCTGAGGTAAAGGAGAAACAAGACCAAGACTCTTTTTTACTTGAATTGAAAATAAATGTTCATAAGCAGAAGGTGATGGCTTTTAATTAAGGGGGAGATGGTGTGTTGAGATATCAAGGGAGATTGTGTGTACCAAGGGTGGATGAGCTCCAAGAGAGGATCATGGAAGAAGCTCATAGTTCCAGATATTTGATTCATCCTGGTTCAACAAAGATGTACCGTGACTTGAGAAAGGTCTATTGGTGGAGTTTTATGAAGAGTTGTATTGCAGATTTCGTTGCCAAGTGTCCAAATTGCCAGCAAGTAAAGGTAGAACACCAAAGGCCCAGTGGTGTGGCTCAGAACATAGCTCTTCCGGAATGGAAGTGCGAGATGATTACATGGATTTCATTACTTGCTTACCGCAATCTCACAGGCAACATGATTCGATTTGGTGATTGTAGATCTGATGACTAAATCAACCCATTTATTTCCAATAAAGACTACCAATTCAACATAAGATTACGCCAGGTTATATTTTCAAGATATAGTCCGACTTCATTGAGTTCCTGTGTCTATCATTTTAGATAGAGGTGCACAATTCACCGCTTAATTTTGGAAGACTTTCCATAAAGGTTTGGGTTCGAAGGTAAATCTGAGTACTGCTTTTCATCCTCAGACTGATGGTCAAGCAGAGCGCACGATTCAGACCCTAGAGGACATGTTGAGAACATGTTTCACAGACTTTAAAGGTAAATGGGATGATCACTTGCCTCTCATAGAGTTTGCTTACAATAATAGTTATCACTCTAGTATCCAGATGACTCCTTATGAGGCTCTTTATGGGAGAATGTGTAGATCTCCTATTGGATGGTTTGAGGTTGGTGAAGCTGAGTTGATAGGGCCAGACATGGTTTATCAAGCCATGGAGAAGGTGAAGATTATTTAAGAAAGGTTGAAAACAGCGCAAAGTTGTCAAAAATCCTATACAAATGTTAGGAGAAGAGACTTATAATTTGAGATTGATGATTGGGTCTACTTGAAGGTGTAACCCATGAAGGGTGTTATGATATTTGGTAAGAAAGGAAAACTCAATCCCCGGTACATTGGTCCTTACAAGATATCCAAGAGGGTTGACAATGTAGCTTATGAGTTGGAGCTACCTTCAGAGTTAGAAACTGTTCACCCCGTGTTCCAAGTATCCATGCTAAAGAAGTGTTTGGGAGATCCTTCACTTATCATACCTACAGAGAATATTGGTATCAAGGACAACCTATCCTATTAGGAAATACCCGTTCAGATTCTTGATCGTCAGGTTCACAAGTTGAGAACCAAGGATGTTGCATCAATCAAGGTCTTATAGAGGAATCAATTTGTTGAAGAAGCTACTTGGGAGGCTGAGGAGGATATGAAGAAGAGATACCCACATCTCTTTCCTTCTGGAGAAATTCCAAACCAAGGTACTAATTCTTTGTAAAGTACTCTTTAAATTAATATGCTGAGTTATGTAAATTGCATGTTGTGTACTTGAGTTGGGGTTACTAGATGCTTCCCATTCCCTTTTTGGCTTAGTGTGATCTCATTCGAGGAAGAATGTTCCCAAGGGGGAGATATTGTAACATCTCATACTTCGAAAAGCCAACTAGAGATTCGTATAAACTTCAGTTTGTAGTTTTGGGTCAACTTCTAATGACCATAACTTTTAGCACATAAAGAGTTAGGTGGCCCATGAAGTATCAAATCGAAGGTCTTTGAGTCCTCTTTCAAACGCTGCCAAGTTTGCTAAATTCCGAGCTAGAAATAAAAAGTTATGCCCATTTGAGTGGATCCTCTCTAGTTAAGGCTTTTCATCCGTTTAAGGAAAGGGTATTTTGCTCTTTTCCTTACCCCTAAAGGCCTACCCACATTTTACCCACCCAAGTTAAGGGTCTTATCAGACGCTAAGTTAATTTAGACATTCCAAAAGAATTTAGGGATTTTAGAGCAAGTTCAAGAGGAGAAAAGAGAAGGGATCTCAAGCGTTCATTCAGGATTTTCACAAAGAACAAGTATTTTTCGAGGTATGTAAGCTTCTCTTAGTGATTGGATTTGTTCTTCCTCATGCCCTACGTAAAATTTCATCCATGAATTCATTCTTGAAGTCGATTGATTGAGTTTCTTGAAAAGTTCTTGAGTTTTAACCCCATTCTTTAACAATGGAGGTTTTGAGTTCTTGAGGTGAAGGTCTTGCGAATGAGTGTTGTTCTTGATGGATTTTGGGCGGGGTTTCGTTGAATTTATGTTGGGTTTGTGAATCAAAAAGAGTGGGGAGGAAATCATTTGATCCTAGATGAGTTAGGCCTTGAAATTGAGCAAGAGAATTTGTCAAAAATCTGGGTAGAGGGGTGGGGTGCCGCACCAGCATAGCGCCCAAACTACTGTTTAGTAGTTTGGGGCCTGGCGCACCGCGCTAGCAGTGCGCCCCAAACCATCTTCAGAAGTTCTAGGCCTGACGCCCTGCGCCAGCAATGGGCCAGGGTCGTCAGACCATTTCTTCTCCGTTCTTTGTCCCGTATGCATTCTTTCAAATCGTGTGTTCAATCTTTTCTTAATACTAACTATCTAAGTCTTCATTACTCATTGAGAGATCCTATATATCCTAATCATAGCTCTTAAATTCACATTTGCAAATCAAAGTAAAGTTAAGAGGAAAGTTTCAGAAGTCTTTTTTGAGTCATTTTGAGAAGTCTTTCGAAACTATCTATAATTTGAATTAAGACTTGAGTAAATGAGTATGAGAATGAGGAGAGTTGTCCTTCATGTTTCAAAATGAGTATAAGGGAACTAAGTATTCCTAAGTATAATACTTTTACATTCAAAAATGAGAGAAATATTGATTTCTAAAAGAGTTTATGAGGATTTTTGAGCATTACCTCTTTAAAGAGGATCTTTTGAGTAAAAACCTCAATTTGAGGAAGATTTATGTTTTATACATTTGAGCATGAGTTATATATATTATTGGGAGTAGTATTGAGTACCGATATGGGGATAAGTTCAGAAAACTCACATTCCTCATAAACCATGTAGCCAACATGGGTAAAGGGTCGTACTTTTTAGACAATACCCTATTGCTTTTAAGCGTAGTTTAGTGGATCCACTTAGTTGAGGAGTTCTATACCCCGGCAAGGTATAGGATAGTTCTGGCAGCGTGGGCGAGATACTGTATCATCACATAGCTCATAGTGATGACTGTCAGTTAGAGAATCTCCCAAATAAGAGTAAAGAGTTTATTATTGTATTTTCTTACACATATTGAGTTGGTGTTTACTGTTTTAAAACTTTATATAGTGGATCTCTTATTTTTGTTTCATATTTGAGTTGAGATGAGGTGAGTATGTCTTCCCAGGTTATCAGTTCAGTTGCTTATGTTTTAGCTTTCCCCTTATATGCTCGTACATTCAATGTACTGACGTCATTTGACCTACATCTTATATATGATGCATATACAGGTGTTCAGGGTCATCAACATGCGCTTCATTGATCCCATTGCATTCCAGCTTGCTTTGGTGAGCCTCCTTATTTTTCAGAGGGTCTTACATTATTATTTTGTTCTTGTTAGGTTGTCGGGGGTCTTGACCCGAAATCTATCACATTGTTTAGAGGCTTCATAGACAATAGCAGCATGAGGAGTCTCTCCTTGTTTTCCCTTTGTGGATGTTCCCTCGAGACTATGAATTGAATTACTTAAGTTATTTAAATACTTTCAGACATTATTGAGACCTTATGAGTTAAATCTTTTCATTTGAGTTCCTATTTTAACTTGAGTAAGTCTTCCGCTAAGTAGTCAGCCAGGCGAAGAGTTCGCTTGGGGACCAACAATGGTTCTTGAGTGCCAGTTACACCCAGGGTGTAGGCTCGGAGCGTGACAGTGAGCACTTAACTGAAGATGCATGCATAAAAAAATTATGTAATTAATTATTTTCTGGGGAAAAAAGAGAGCAAACATGCATTTTAGAAAAGGTAATAGAACAAATATTAACAAAATTAGTGGCAAAACGGTAATCTAACTAGATATTTTTATTATATTTTGATATAAAATAGGGGCAAAACGGTAATCTAACTTTGAAGATAGAAGCTTCTTTTTATATATAAAAAATAATATAATATAATATAATATATAATAATAACATAATATAATAATATGAGTAAAATGATAAGTATATTAAACAATCCATTGTAATTTACAATTTACTTAATGATTGTCTTTCTAATAAATGACTTACAATTAAAAAAAAAATTAAAGTATTATCATTTAATATTTAATTAATTAGATGTTTAATTTAGCCTAGGGGTGTGTATATAAATATATATATGTTTAATTTAGCCTAGGGGTGTATATATATATATATGTTTAATTTAGCCTAGGGGTGTATATATATATATATATATATCATTCTTAATAAGGGAGGCTTTCTTCGGACATTTAGAGGGTAGTCCCATCATTTTGCCTTGTGGATATCCCAAAGGTTAACTGCTAATATCCCTTTTCTCTTCCTTCTTCCGTTGCCGCCTGTTTCATGCTTCCATTTACAACGACCAACGTGTTGTATCTTTGTTCTTTTACATTTATTGTTCTGGAAAGTTTCTCTTCATTTTCTTGGGAAAACAGCAGGTTCATTTTGTGGTGAAATCAACTCTTTAGATGCTCGCTCCTACGAACAAAAAAAGTATGCCTCCTATCTCTGCTTTGTTTATTTCTTGTGTTAGGTTTTTCTCTTTTACCTCCTGTCTCTCCTGTGTTTATTTCATGTGTTAGGTTTTCCCCTTTCAGTTGAAAGTTTATCCGATCGAATTTAGACAGCCCTTACTGACGTGCATCTTTCTGTCTTTGTTTCATCGATTTATGTCTTGTTCAATGTTGTATTTGTTAACTTAAGTTGATACCTTCTGCTTAAATTTAATGTTATTTCGAATTGGAGGAAATCTATGTATGCCTCCCGCCTCTGCTTTGTTTATTTCCTATGTAAGGTTTTCCCTTTTCAGTCGAAAGTTCTCCCGGCTGAATTTACAGAACCCTTATTGACATGTATCTTTCCGTCTTTGTTTCGTCGATTTATTTCTTGTTCAATGTTGTATTTGTTAACTGAAGTTGTTACCTTTTTCTTAAATTTAAAGTCATTTCAAATTGGAGGAAATCGATAGATTTCATTTTTTCTTTGTTTTCTGCATTACTGTTACTCTTACTGGTCTATTAGGCCATCAATTCAACTTTCGGTCTCAAGCATTAATTGACCTGTTCTGATATCAATTATTGTAGACCGAACAACACAACGCTATCCAAAAGACTAGATTATTAGCTGGAAGATGTTTGTTCAACATAAAAAACCATTACTATTTCTTACAACGCTATCCAAAAGACTAGATTATTAGGTGGAAGATGTCCATTCAACATAAAAAATCATTACTATTTCTCTTATAATACATAGATGGTGATTATTCTGGTAGAAAAAGAAAAAAAGAAACAACCAATTGTTGAGGTGTAAAAAATTGTAGTGCTTGGTAAAATGTGGATGTCAACAACAGGGAACTTGTGGGATGAAGTTATATGACTGTGCTGTTTGCAATTAGAAGTTGCTTAGTTTTAGACATTGTTTTTCCTATAGACAGGTAGTAGTGCTTCTCTTTTCCTAATTCATAAAAAAAAATATAAAAGAAGGTTGCAGTCAGTAAGTGGTCATTGCACTTAATCTTAAATGATGATATCGGATAAGTTTCTACCACTTTGAGTTATTTTCCAATTTCAGACTCAATTCGTCAAGAATTTAGATCTGATATCTCACAACTTCACTCCTCTTTGATAATTACCATCATCTTCTGTGGGGAATTCAGTTGCTTTCTAACAAGATCGCAAACTAAAAGGTGTAGTAGCTGTCAATATTAGTGCTGAAGCGGCCAACTCAGCTCTATTACTGCTATCATGTATTCGAACTTTACTTGAAATAATTTTTCCAGTTCATCACCTATCCTTCAATGGAATGAATCCCTCAATATGAATTAATACCACCATAAAAAGTCTATAAATTGAATTGGACTACTATTTCAAATATGTTACAATAGAAGATTGTGATTGAGTTAAATGAAGTTCGGCTTATCTGAAGTTAATGAGTAATACTGTCAAGTCCTTATTTAGTATCAAATGAACATCTCAAAGCTCTCACCGGGTGAAAACTATTGTCAACCAATCAAAATTTCTTCAAACTTAACTAGACATCGATCCAAAAACATCTTTTGTAGCCTCACTTGTAACTCAGTAGTGTAACTTGTACAAAAGATAGAGAACCTTCTAACTCTTAATTGTAACTATTAGTTGAGTTCAACTGCTTAATTCTCATGATTGGAGTACTACCTTTATCAAGATTGATAATTCTCTTCCCTTTACTTGGAACTTCTTGAAACATATTGAATTCATATGTATCAGCAAAACTATAAACTAGGTTAGCGAAAAAATCAACAAGAGTATTTTCCTCCATTAAGGAGTGTTGTACTCTCATTATAATAACACTTCTGGTCCTATTTATGGCATTGACTTCCATTGAAACACTCCAAGGAACCTCCTAGGTTTCATTAATAATGTGAACCATAGATAGTGAATCTGATTCAAAGATGATATTGGAGAACCCTTTAACAAAACAGTATTGAAGCCCTTCACTTATTGCCTTAGCCTCAGCCACTAAGTTAGCTAAATCAACAATTTGTACGCATTTAGCTCCCACTAGATTGTCGTCATCATTTCTCACATAGATCGCAACATCACTTGGACCTGAATTACTTCTAAAAGCTCCATCAATATTACATTTCAACCACCCGAACAGTTGACAAACCATCTGAGGCCAATTATTAAGGAAAGTTAAGAAGTTGAACTTTAACCTAACAAACTTATGAATGGTAGCACTGATATCCCATTTAAATTTGTCACTAGAATAAGAACCACCATGTAAAATTGTATTCCTTCTCTTCCATAGAAACCAAAGAATAATATTAGGAATTGCTTGACAAACCATCTTCACTCTACTACCTTGGAACTCCCACCATTTCTTCATAGTTTGTTTCACCTATACCCAAGGACCTAGTAATCCAGCAGCCCTAGCATAGTAATTCCAAATAAAAGTAGTTTCTCCCGATAAGAATAAATGTTCTAATGTTTCCCTCACATGAGATCTACAACAATGACATAAATTAGAAACGTTAGGATCCCAAGAAGATACCATAGCAGTCACAGGAACTTTTTGTGTCCATACCCTCCATCCGAAAAAGGAAATTTTAAGAGGAATCTCAGTCACTCACGGCTTCTTAAATTCATCACTATAGGGAGATCTATTTCTGAGGATGTACCAAGTATATTTGACAATGAATTTTCCATTACTAGACTTAATCCACCATGGTTTAACTACTTAACAAGATTGCCTACAATAACTAATATTTAGTCTAACATGCTCAACTATGTTATTAGGCTAGATGTCTTGCATAATACTAAAGTCCCAACCATCCTCTTTCAAGAAAACATCTACATCTGCCAGAAAAATACACCCTAGAAATTCATAAGTTTGGAGATATAAAGGACCAAGACTGGTCCAATTATCATACCAAATATTAGATTGCCTCCCTTTGGTTCCCACCATAAGTTCGGTTCAATAACCTCTTTATTTTCTAACATATATTTCCACACCTGTGACCCAATTAGATTTGTATAATGAAAAGTCCCAAATATAGGGTAAACCTCTTTCTAACCAAGGTAACTCATGTCCAAGACTCGAACATGACACTTCTGGTTAAGAATAAATAAATACTAACTTCTACTCAACCAAAATCTTTGTTGGTAAAACACAACAAATAAATCCAACATATTGCCAAATATTAAGAGAAAGTAAATTAAGTCATTATTAGTACCAACAAAAGTTGTGGTGGGATGTATATGATCCATCTATCCTTAACTAGAGGTCTCGGGTTTGAGCCTTGAATATGAAGAAAATCTTGTTAGAGAGTGTCCCTCGAATTTCAAACTAATCAAGGATTCAATATGATATATTGAAACCAAGTGAAAATGATATTAATTATAATTTATAATTTTTTCCAAATTCTATAGAACTCTTTAATCTAGAAGAATGATAATTTCTATAATAATAATAATAATAATAAGTTGTCACGTTTAATATTTCGTTGAGATGTGTTGTTTTTTACCTTTCAATGTCTGTTTAAAAGAAACTTTAAAGAAAATATAAATATGACATCAAAATATATAGAATTCACATCTTACTAGTGAATTTCTAGTGTAATTTACTCCTCCTGATTTTGATTCAATACCATGCCATTTAATAATTTAAGAACACAAATTTTTTATTTGGAGCTATAAAATCATCATACACCACAATGTAAACTAGGAATAAAATAAATCTAATTGACGAACAATCATCGCCTTCAGAAAAAAATTATCGGAATAAACATTAAATGAATCTAAACTAATAGCATAAAAAAATATAAAAATGATACTTTATATGTAGAGAACACAAAACAAATAAAAAGTAAATATTTTCATTAAGGAGATTGTGGAGTTATTCACTAGAAGATGGAGATTTGATGAGACTAATCTCATAATCTTTGAGCTCACCCCAAATTATTATTTTTGCAAATGTCTGATTTTCATTAGTACAAGAAGAAAAGGTTTTTTTACTTGGTGTCCGATATTCTTATTAGGACTCAATTAGATTCGTATAATGTAAAGTTCCAAATTAAGGGACCTCTTTCTAACAAAGGTAACACATGCCCAAGACTCGAACTTGACACCACTAGTTAAGGATGAATGAATATTAATGTCACGCCCCGAGGCCACCCCCTTGATGTAACACGGGACCTAGGATCACGAGTGACCCCAAGCTAACCCTGTGTGTGGCATATCATAAGCATACTGAGAGATACCAAATAAAACAGATACTATGCAGAAGCTAAAATAGTGGATAACTGAGAGTGGGGAATACCTAGGTAGTCTGAATGTATAAACCATACTAAGAGTTTAATAACAACTGAAAGATTAAACTTAACAATTCAAGCAGATTCTACTACTATGTCTGGAAATCCTCTAACTGAGTTGAGTTGCTGGGACATGCTCCCCAGCTAACTCTAACAAAACTGAAACTGAAATGTAAAGACTGAAATGAAAGCATGTATATTGTCCTCGAAGTATGAGGACTCACCACTGAAGTTGCTGAATGTGGATCGAAAATCAATCTAAGCGCGATTTGGATGCTACCTGAACCTACATCATGAAAGGATGTAGCGCAGATTATGCGTCAGTCCTTTGAATGTACTGAGCATGCAGGATATAGATACTAAGTTGAACAAACATATATAAGTTGAAACAAGGTATAACTAAGCAATACTGTAAACTGAGCAAGAACGAAAATACTGAAAGCATAACTGAAAAGCTGAACTGAATGCATTGACCAAGTACTAATCATGAACAAGACATGCTAAACTGAATACTGAAGTACATGCTGAAACCTGGTCAAATGCATTAAGAGTCTGACTGTGGGAGCTTCTATTGACCGACATAAAACCACGTGAGCTAAATGTGGAGTTCGATGTATACGCCCCATCGAGAGTATCCAATGAGGGTACTATGGCAAGATCATTAAATCTGATGCCCGCTGAGCGGACTTATATTCTACTGGGGCACGTAGTTCTAGGACTATGAGGGTACGCTGAACCCTAGTCCAACTCGGTACTAAGTCTACTCCCAACTAAATATGTAAATGATACTTTATGACTAAAAAACTGAATAGCTCAAAATACTGACATACTAACTGAGAATACAACATTTATATACTGACAATGAGACATTCGAAAAGTGAAGCGTGATTATCTGTCTAACTGACCTAGCAAGTGCAATTCATGAACTAAGAGAATCTACATGAACTAGGGTTCTGAGTTTAATGCTAGGAATTAAACAATGATTCTCAGAAAACATGATATTTTGATTACGAATACTACATCAACTAAATCACAACAATTATCCAAGGATTTAGAAACCCTAGGTCTAAACAAGATAATAGAGAAACAAGAATCTGACTGAATTATAGAGACCTAGTGGATGAAAGGAACCCACTAGTGAAATCCCACATACGTGGTGACGAAATCTACGGAGAAATCCTTCGATTTCGGGGCTGGAACTGAAGAAAACCTATTGCGTGTTCTTGAGGGGCTGGTCGACTCTTTCTCCTCTTTTTGGTCTAAGTTCGATGGATTTTTGGGAATAAAGGTTTTGGTTAAGTTCTGACTATGTTATTAGGCTAAAACAGAGTAAAATAACTTAGTTTAGGTGTAAAACGATGTAGTTTAGATGTACAATGCATAGGGGAAAAGACCAAAACGACCCTAACTTAAAAGTTGACGGGGCCATCGACGGACCGTGGACTGAACGACGGTCGTCGTTTGGCATCTGGGGCTTGGTTTGAGGGCCACGATCGACAGACCCTGGACTACAGACCGTGGTTCCACCTATGGCCCGTAGGTCATGTTTTTCTGGGGAAATCTTGGTGGCCAACCTACCGACCCTACCTACGATCCATGGTCCAGACCACGGGCCGTGGTTTGGCCTCCATCGGTGGCACCTGCAAGTTCTGAAAATCTGCACTTTGGTCTTTCTCGAATCCAGGGTGTTACATTATCTCCCCCTGGGGAACATTCATCCTCGAATGAAGTCTAAACTAGCTGAGTATGGAGGGAAAAAGGGTTGCAATCCCTACCACTAAATATAAGAAACTGATATCTAACTGAACTGAGTCCCAAGACATGCAAATATGATGAAAATGCAAGAACAACTGAAGGAACAAGATACTGAGACTGATTTTACGCAAGAGTAAACTAAGAGACTGGAGAGGAACTATTACCTCAAGTTGAAATGGAGTCGGAAGGAAAGAGGTGAGGATACTTGGCCTTCATGGCTGCTTCTACTTCCCAAGTAGCTCCCTCTACGGACTGACTCCTCCACAAAACCTTCACTGAAGCGACTTCTTTATTTCTTAAGCTTCGAACCTGGTGATAAAGAATTTCAACGGGCACCTCTTCGTAAGTGAGACTATCCTTCACAGCCACACTCTCTAATGGTACAATAGATGTCGGATCACCCACACACTTCTTGAACAAGGAAATGTGAAAGACTGGATGAACCACTGCTAGTTCTGCTGGCAACTCTAACTCATAAGCCACATTTCCAACCCTCTTCAGGATTCTGTAAGGACCTACATACCTCGGACTGAGCTTCCCTATCTTATGAATGTAGAGTTTGGTGTAGTCCTCTGCTGAATCGGTAGTCTTGACAGCCAAGAAGTGAGCGAACTTAGTAACTCTGTCTACTATCACCCAAATGGAGTCATGCTGTCTGTGAGTACGAGGTAAACCCGTAATGAAGTCCATATTTATCACTTCCCACTTCCATGTAGGAATGTTAATCTCCTAAGCATACCCCCTGGTTTTTGATGTTCCACCTACACTTAGCCACAAAATCTGCTATGTCCCTCTTCATGCCATTCCACCAAAAGACTTCCCGTAGGTCACGGTACATCGTAGTGGCACCTGGATGAATGGAATACTTGGAGTTATGGGCTTCTGTAAGGATCTACTTCCTCAACTCACCCATATTAGGAACACATAACCGACCCTCGTAACGAAGTACACCATCTCCCCCTTGGGAGAAAACCTCAACTTTCTGCTGATGAACTGCACCCTTTAACTGAAGTAATACAGGATCACTATCATGTATTTCCTTAACCTCCGCTACCAATGAAGATTCTGACCCATTCTGAACTACCACAACACCATCTGACGTGTTCGTAAGGTGAACTCCTAAGCGAGCAAGCCGGTGAACATCTTTGGATAACTCTTTCTTTTCTTCCTCAACATGTGCCACACTACCCATAGACAACCTGCTGACAGTATCAGCTACTACATTGGCCTTACCGGGATGGTAAAGCACATTCATTTCATAGTCTTTGAGGTGCTCAAGCCATCTCCTTTGGTGAAGATTCAACTCTTTCTGGGTGAACACATACTGGAGGCTCTAATGATCTGTGAACACATCAGCATGAACACTATACGAGTAGTGTCTCCAAATATTTAGGGCAAATACTACGGTTGCAAGCTCAAGGTCGTGAGTCGGGTAGTTCTTCTCATGGACCTTAAGCTGTCTAGATGCATAAGCTATGACCTTACCTCGCTACATCAACACACAACCTAGGCCGACCCTAGATGCATCACAATAAATCACATAATCGTCTGAACCATTTGGTAGAGTCAAGACAGGAGCTGTAGTCAATCTAGTCTTCAGTTCTGAGAAGCTCTTCTCACATTCATTTGACCACTGGAACTTGACCTTTTTCTGAGTCAGCTTGGTCAATGGGGAAGCTATGGATGAAAATCCTTCAATAAATCTCCTGTAATAACAGGCCAAACCCAAGAAACTTCTGATATATGTTGGAGAGGTGGGTCTGGTCCAGTTCTGTACTGCCTCAATTTTCTGAGAATCCACGCGAATCCCTTCGCTGGATACCACATGACCAAGGAAAGTGACAGACTGTAACCAGAATTCATATTTGCTGAACATAGCGAATAACTGGCGATCTTTGAGAGTTTGCAGGACAACTCTCATATGAGTCACATGCTCTTCCTCACTCCGAGAATAAATAAGGATATCATCGATAAAGACAATGACGAACAAGTCCAAATATTGTTTGAACACTCTGTTCATTAAGTCCATGAAAGCTGCAGGAGCATTTGTTAGTCCAAAAGACATAACTACAAATTCATAATGACCATACCGAGTTCTAAAAGATGTCTTCAGAATGTCACTATCTCTGACTCTGAGCTGATGATAGCCGGATCTGAGGTCTACCTTAGAAAAGCAACTAGCGCCCTGAAGTTGGTCGAACAAGTCATCAATCCTAGGGATGGGATATTTATTCTTGATTGTGACTTTGTTCAACTACCGATAGTCAATGCACATTCTGAGAGAACCATCTTTCTTTTTCATGAACAATACTGGAGCACCCCATGGAGAGATACTAGGTCTGATGAAGCCCTTATCTAGAAGGTCTTTTAACTGTTCTTCAATTCCTTAAGCTCGAATGGAGCCATTCTGTAAGGAGGAATCGAAATGGGCTGGGAATCTGGAAGGAAATCTATTCCGAAGTCAATTTCCCTTTCGGGAGGAACTCCGGGAAGATTTTCTGGAAAAACTTCTGGAAACTCATTTACTACAGGGACTGTCTCAAGAGTTGGGGTTTCAGACTTCCTTAACCCAAACAAGATGATAGATATACCCTTTGGAAATCATCTTTCTGGCCTTAAGGTAAGAAATGAATCGACCCATCGGGACTGAGCTACTACCCATCCACTCTAAGACTGGATTGTTTGGAAACTGAAACCGAACGATCCTAGTCCTACAATCGACTGAGGCATAACAGGAATGTAATCAATCCATGCATAGAATGATATAAAAATCTACCATTTCTAACTCTACAAGATCTGCTGAGGTGACTTTCTGAGAGACTGTGACAGGCCACTTTCTGTATACCCGTCTAGCTATACCTGGGTCACCGTCTGGTGTAGAGACTGAGAAGGGTTCTGAGAGAGTTTCTGGACTGACACCGAAGTTTACTACTATATAGGGAGTTACAAAAGACAATGTAGCTCCTGGATCTAACAATGCATAAACATCTAAATGAAAGACTCGCAACGTACCAGTGACCACATCAGGAGAATCTTCCTGATCCTGGTGATCCTGGAGAGCATACAACCTGTTCTGGCGCTGACCGCCACCTGTACTTGATGAAGTACCCTGCGGAGTTGGGAGACCTGTTGGTGCTGCTAGAGTTGTAGACTGAGCCCTATTGTTGTTACCTCCTTGCCCCTGCCTGGAAGAAGGGAAATCCTTCAACCTATGGCCAGACTGACCACACCCAAAACACCCTTCTTTGCCTGCAAGACACTCGCCCGGATGGTTCTTACCACACTTTTGACAAGTTGGGAAGGTCCTGCTACCTGAAGCACTCCCCTGAGACTTAGAGCCTGATGCCCTGCCTTTCTGATCTTGTCGAAACCTGGGGGATGCTACTAGCTGATGAAGGTGCTGGGGCTGTAGACCTCTACTGAAACTGTGAGTGGTTTCCACCACCCGATTTCTGCTGAGAGTATTCATAATTCCCTGTTCTAGCCTGCTTGTTGTCCTTAGCCATTTCCCTAAGATTATCTCCGTCAACCTGCTGAGCATGAGTCATAAACATAGAGATATTCATATCCTCTAACAGCATAGCATTCCTGCACTCTGTCTTCACCAAGTTGGATACCCCAAACAGAAACTTACTCATTTGTGCCCTTGGATCAGCAACCATGTGTGGAGCATACCTGGAGAGCTGGGTGAACTTAAGTCCGTATTCTTGGACTGACATGGTACCCTGCTTCAAATTCATAAACTCTTGTTCCTTAGCTTCTCTCAACTCCCTTGAGAAGAACCTGTCCATAAAAGCTCCAGTAAAACACTCCCAAGTCACAGGAGCTGCATCCGCACCCCTGTTTTCTTTCCACTGAGTGAACCAAATGTGAGCTACATCCTTAAGTTGGTAGGATGCCAACTCCACCCTATCATTACCAGTCACTTGCATCACTCCAAAAATTTTCTTAACCTCATCAATGAAGTTTTATGGGTCCTCACCAACCTGTGTCCCTAGAAACTCAGGCAGATTCATCCGAAAAAAATCTCGAACCCTAGCTGCAACTCATCCAACATTAGTGTTTGTAGAAACTAGGGCCTGCTTATTGTTCTGATTGGCCACACTCTGAGCCAAGAGCTGGATCCCATTCTGAAATTCTGCATTCGTAACCTCATGGTTCAGGACTAGAGGAACTGCATTAGCATTGCGTGCATTAGCATTCCGTGCGTCAGCTCTACGAGGAGGCATAATCTGAAACATATAATGACGAATTAGAAAGGAGATCATACCCACGCATGATAAGAATAGCAAGAAAGTGAAGTTTTTTCCTAAAACACTTCGTAGCCTCCCTCTCATTAGATGTGGTACACTTCACACCCATGAAAGAGACTATACTTAGTGCAGCTTTAACACATCCTAAGACTCTTGAACTTAATGTTATGATACCAAGTTCGTCACGCCCCGAGGCTACCCCCTTGACGTAACACGGAACCTAGGATCACGGGTGACCCAAGCTAACCCTGTGCCTGGCATATCAAAAGCATACTGAAAGATACCAAATAAAACAGATACTATGCGGAAGCTAAAACAGTGGATAACTGAAAGTCGGGAATACCCATCTAGTCTGAATGTATAAACCATACTAAGAGCTTAATAACAACTGAAAGATTAAACTTAATAATTCAAGCTGATTCTACTACTATGTCTGGAAAGCCTCTAACTGAGTTGAGTTGGTGGGACATGCTCCCTAGCTAACTCTAACAAAATTGAAACTGAAATGTAAAGACTGAAATGAAAGCATGTCTATTATCCTCAAAGTATGAGGACTCACCACTGAAGCTGCTGAATGCGGATCAAAAATCGATCTAAGCGCGATCTGGATGCTGAGTACCTGAACCTACATCATGAAAGGATGTAGCGTAGAGTATGTGTCAGAACTTTGAATGTACTGAGTATGCAGGATATAGATACTAAGCTGAACAAACATATATAAGCTAAAACAAGGTATAACTAAGCAATGTTGTAAACTGAGCAAAAATGTACATACTGAAAGCATAACTGAATAGCTGAACTGAATGCAATGACCAAGTACTAATCATGAACAAGACATGCTAAACTGAATACTGATGTACATCTTGAAACCTGGTCAAATGCATTAAGAGTCTGACTGTGGGAGCTACTATTGACCGACATAAAACCACGTGAGCTAAACGTGGAGTCCGATGTATACGCCCCATCGAGAGGACCCAATATACCTTGCCAGGCGTATAAAGGCATGACTGGCATGATCACTAAATCTGATGCCCTATGAGGGGACTTATATCCTACGAGGGCACGTAGTTTTAGGACTATGAGGGTACGCTGAACCCTAGTCCAACTCGGTACTAAGTCTACTCCCAACTGAATATGTAAATGATACTTTATGACTGAAAAACTGAATAGCTCAAAATACTGACATGCTAACTGACAATGCAATATTTATATACTGACAATGAGACATTTGAAAAATGAAGCATGATTATCTGTATAACTGACCTAGCAAGTGCAATTCATGAACTAAGAGAATCTACACGAACTAGGATTCTGAGTTTAATACTAGGAATTAAACAATGATTTTAAGAAAACATGATATTTTGTTTACGAATACTACATCAGCTAAATCACAATAATTATCCAAGGATTTAGAAACCCTAGGTCTAAACAAGATATGGAGAATCAAGAATCTGACTGAATTCTAGGGACCTAGTGGATGAAAGGAAGCCACTAGTGAAATCCCACATACCTGGTGATGGAATCTACAGAGAAATCCTTCGATTTCTGGGCTGGAATTAAAGAAAACCTGTTGCGTATTCTTGAGGGGCTGGTCGACTCTTTCTTCTCTTTTGGCTCTAAGTTCGATGGATTTTTGGGAATAAAGGTTTTGGTTAGGTTCTGACTATGTTATTAGGCTAAAATAGAGTAAAACGACGTAGTTTAGGTGTAAAATGACATAGTTTAGATGTCCAATGCATAGGGGAAAAGATCAAAACGACCCTAACTTAAAAGTTAACGGGCCTATCAACAGACTTGACCGACATACCGTGGACTGAACGACGGTCCGTCCTGGCAGGGTGTCATTTGGCATCTGGGGCTTGGTTTTAGGGCCACAATCCATGGACCCTGGACCACGGACCGTGGTTACACCTACGGTCCGTAGGTCGTTATTTTCTGGGTAAATCTAGGTGGCCAACCTACGGACCCTACCTACGGTCCATGGTTTGGCCTCCGTCGGTGGCACCTGCAAGTTCTGAAAATCTGCACTTTGGTCTTTCTCGAATCCGAGGTGTTACAATTAACTTCTACTCCAACACAATATTGTTGGTAGAACTCAACAGCTTAATCCAACATATTGCAGAATATGCAAGAGAGAGTGAATTAAGTTATTATTAGTACCAACAATAGTTGTGGTGGGATGTATATGATTTATCCATCCTTAACCAGAGGTCTCGAGTTTGAGCCTTGGATATGATTTTTTTTTTATCAAAGAGTGTCTCTCGGAATCCGAATTAGTCAGAGATTCAATATGATATAATGAAAACTGAGTGAACACAATATTAATTACAATTTTTTAATTTATTCTGAATTCCATCGAAACTCTTTTATTATGAAGAATGATAATTTCTATAATGATGAGTTATCACGTTTAAAATTTCACTGAGATATGTTATTGTTGAACTTTCAATATGTGTTAAAAAGAAAATATAAATATGTCATCTGAATAAATTGAATTTACTTCTTAGTAGTGAATTTTTGGATACGATTTACTCCTCCTAATTTTGATTCAATACCATGACATTTATAAGTTATGAACACAAAATTTTATTTGGGCTATAAAAATCATCATCATATACCGCAAATAAAGCTAGTAAGAAAATCAATCTAAATTACATACAATCATTTCCTTCAATTTTTTTTTTATCATTATCAACAATAAATGATCTAAATTAATAGCAAGTCAGCCTCAAACCCAACATAATACAAGTCTCAATGCATTCTAAAATAACTGCAAAACTTGGTTGTCATGTGTACAAGTCTGTATAATAATGAAGAATTTGAAACATAATAAAAGTCTCAATGCATTTGTTTCTGGAATAGAACAAAACATAAAGTAAGGAACAAGAGGGTCCGTTGGGATGACAAGTAGCTATCTCTCAATGTGTTCTCAGAAAGCCTAGAAAATAGATGAAGAAGAACGATCACATGGGTCTTGGCTCGAAACCTACATAAGTGTAGAAGCAAGGAGTGAGTATCAAACAACATGGTACTCAGCAAGCAACCTACTAAACAAGGGAAGACTAAGCTAGAATACAAGTACTTCTTTCATCCCAAGGCATTTGGAACTCGTTGTAGAAAACCATTTTGAAAAAAGGAATTAAAATCAATTCATAATCACTATTTTACTTTAGAACTCATGTTCTTGAAAAACCTTGCAGTTTGCTAATCAAAATCCTAAGTTTTGATGTTAAAATCCATTAATGATAAAAAGAGACTTGAAGTTTTACGGTCACAAAGGTTTACCCAAATGATTTAGCACAAGAAATCTCATTAAAATTCCTTCCAAGGATTTTTCAAGACTCAAAATGGGAAAAAAATGGGGTAAAACCCTGAAATTGCATGCCAAAACCCTCTCTGATGTCGCTTAAGCGAACCCCGAAAATTACTAAGCCTTCACTTTCGTGAACTGGCCTTCACTAACATGAAGCTCGTGAGCGCCATTGATCCTTCACAAAAGCAAACCAGTCTTCGGTAATGCGACCCTTGCAAAAGCGAAGATCCTTCGCGATCATGAGCTCAACGGACACCAGAAAACACAACCAACTTTCAAATCTTCAAATAGACACTTAGGATTCATTCGGAACCCCGTACACACAAACCAAATATGCAATTTGACTATACTCGATATTCAAAATTCAATGGAATCATCGAACACGAATTTGAGGTCTCCTTGATCCGACATCTGTGAAAGTCACAAGAAAGGAACACAACACCCCAAAATGCTAAATCAAGCTCGGGACCTCTAAAAATTCAACCAACACCTCACCTAGGCCTAAAATCATTCCTCGAATCCAGTGGAACTCTAGGAATTCCAATCCAAGAATCGAAATTCTGAATGTTGACCAAAGTGAATCCAAAGGCTAAAATATTACATTTTTTCAACTTAGGACCTCAAATCCTCAAAAAGACTCTGAATCTGAAATCAACAACTCTCCTAGACCAATTTCCACACTTCGGGATGGATGGAATTGACGTAATTCCATTCCGACACTCAAAACTCTAAAAGACACCAAAAACCACTTTTTAGAAACTTTAGCGTTTCAAAATCCAAACATACATAATTCATAATTTTTTACTCAAAGTTCGAAAAAAACTTCAAAATACAATCATAAATGGCTCGGGGTCAATATAGGGATGGTTAAAATAGTATTTTATGAAATTTCCAAAAATGACCGATCGGGTCATTACATTATCCACCATTAAAAATCATATTATTCCTCGAACATAAAGTAAAAGAAAGTACTTGGAGCCTCAAAAAGTTGAGGATATCTTGTACACATGTCGGACTCTGTCTCCCAAATCGCCTCACCAACTGAACGGTGCTTCCACTACCCCTTCACTAAAGCAATCTCCTTGGTCCTAAGCTTTCATACTTGCCTATCCAAGATGGCTATAGGCTCATCCTCAAAGGACAAGTCTGGATCCAACACTACTGAATCAAGTGAAAGCACGTGGGAATCATCTGGCACGTACTTCCGAAGCATGGAAACATGAAACATAGGATGTATAACTGATAAGCTAGGAGGCAAGGACAACTTATAAGCCATCTCTCCTACTCGGCTCAAAATCTCAAAAGGTCCAATGAATCTAGGGCTAAACTTTCCCTTCTTCCCAAACCTCATCACACCCTTCATTGGTAGCACTCAGAGCAAAACATGATCACTAGACACTAAGGATTGAATTCTCCGGTCTACATAACTCTTCTATCGACTCTGGGTTATCAACAGTCTACTCTAAATCACCTGAACCTACTCCATAACCTCTCTCAACAAGTATGTATCTAAAGATTCCATCTAAGCTGAATCAAACCAATTGATCAGAGATCTATATTGTTTGCCATTCAATGCCTCAAATGGGGCCATCTGAATACTAGAGTGATAAATGTTGTAGGCAAACTCTACCAAGGGCAAATTCTGATCCCATCTAGTGCCAAAGTCGATCACACATGCTCGAAGAATATATTCAACACCTGAATTATCCGCTCGGACTGCCTGTCAATCAGAGGATGAAAAATCATACTCATATCTAATCGAGTACCCAAACTGTGTTGTAAAGCCTTCCATAAATGAGAAGTGAACAATAAAACTCGATCGAAAATAATGGAAACATGGACTCCATGAAGTGGACAATATGACTGATATAAAGATGGGCTAACTTCTCTGTCGTATACTTCACCCAAAAAGGGATGAAATGGGCGGACTTGATCAGCCTATCTACAATCCCTATATGGAGTCATAACCACCAACGGTGGTAGGCAAACCCACAACAAAATTCATAGTGATACGCTCCCACTTCAACGTAGGAATAGGCATCCTCTGATATACACCTCCGACCTGTTGACAAGTTAAGCATATAGATACAAAATCTGCAATATCCCTCTTCATGCCACACCACCAGTAATGCTGACTCGGATCATGATACATCTTTGCCGCTCCTGGATGAATGGAATATCGAGAATAGTGGGCCTCCTAAAGGATCATTATAATTATCTTGCCCACCTTGGGTACACAAATACTGCCTCCGATCTTCAAGACACCATCAAAATCAAGGACAACCTTTTTGGCTTCCCCTCACAACACTTTGTCTCAAATGAGATACAACTTCTGATCATCGAATTGATGCTCACAGATTTGCTAAACTAAGGAATATTGGGCCTCTATGAAAGAAATCAAACCACCAATCTCTTCCGAAATCTACAACCGAACAAGACTGTTGGCTAACCTCTGAGCATCTCTAGCTTATGGTCTCTCCACAACACTAATAGCAGCAAGACTCTCCATACTAGAAGTTTTCCTACTCAAAGCATCAGCCACCATATTGGCCTTCCCAGATGATACTATATGGTGATATCATTGTCCTCCAGTAACTCAAGCCATCTGCGCTTCCTCAAGTTCAAATCCCTCTGACTGAAAATGTACTGAAGACTCTAATGGTCAGTGAAGAAATCACAATGAACCCCATACAAATAATGCCACCATAATGCCTTCATAGCTTAAGCATAAATATCACAACTGTCAACTCTAAATCATGAGTAGGGTAGTTCTTCTGATGGGTCTTCAACTTCCTAGAAGCATAGGCGATCACCTTCCCTTTCTGCATCAGAACATCCCCAACCTGACCCTAAATCATCATAATAAATAGTAAAGTCCACAACCTCCTCAGGTAAAGTCAACACATGAGCCGAATTCAATAAGTTCTTGAGCTTTTGAAAGCTCTCCACACACTTATGAGACCACTGGAAGCTCACACTCTGTCGAGTGTGGAGTCAATCTAGTCAACAGAGATGTAATAGTGGAGAAGCTCTGGAAAAATTGCTTGTATTATCCTGCTAGTCCCACAAAACTCTTAATCTTAGTAACTAAAGTAGGTCTGGTATAACCTCCAATTGCCTCAATCTTTGCTGGATCCACCCAAATACTATTTTTGACTAAGCCAATCCTAGAAAGATTATGCCAAATTTATTTATGTACTATTCAATAAAGATAGAAAATTATTTCATTGTTTTTTGTCTTCCATGAATACTTGAAATCAAAAAACTAGATTAGTTAAATTTTTTGTTTATCATGTTGTCCTCCCATCAGGAGATTTGTTCATGATAAGCAGTGAACACCTTCCATTTTTCACCCCAACTTTTCTTCTCTTGCATGGTCTGATCCTTACGTAAGGGCAATTTAACTTATCATTATTAATTAGTATCCTTCCCTATACTCCTAGATCCATGAAATACTACGTATTTTATTCTCATTCATCTAGTGTTGTATTCTCGAGAAGATTAGCATGTCGATTGCCTTCCTTTATAATATGAGTTATTCTGATATTTATGTTACTCATCCTCATCCATATCTCTTTCACCACTTCAATTATTGTCCATGAGACCTCCCAAGTGTTAAGCAAGGAATTCCTTAACAATAAGGAGTCAATCTCAATTACCACTTGTTGATATTAGTTCTTCTTTATATATCTCAGTGCCTTAGTATAATCATAACTTCTATCTGAGTATTGGTGTATTGTAAAATACTCATTATTTTGCCTTATTAGAATATAGAGTGTCATTCATATCCCTCCTACAAAATTCCTGTGATCCTCTGTGAGGATTTTCCCTAGATGTACCATCTATATTATATTTGACAAGTAATATTGATTAAAGATATCCATGATATAAGATTAAAATGAATATCGAACATATGAAAGAAAGAAAAAAAAGCTTTAACTTATCCACACACTATTTTTCTTCCCAGCATTCCCTTTTTATTTGAAAAAATGGATATTTTATTCTATTCAAAAGTCCTATATCTCCACACTTGTTTGATTCAGTACCATGTCATTAAATAGTTTAAGAACATGAGATTTTTATTTGAAGCTATAAAAATCATGATCATATACCATAAGCAAAACTAGGCATAAAATTAATCTAATTAACAAACAATCATTTTCATAATAAAATTAAATTGTTATCAACAATAAATTAATTTAAATTAATAGAACATAAAAAAATGAGACAATAATTTATTTGTAGAGAGTAAAAATAAAAAAAAGTAAATGTTTTATTAAGGAGTTTAAGTGGTTATTCATTAAAAGTTAGAGGCTTGATGAATCTAATACCACAATCTTTGAGTTTACCCTCAAATTATTTTTGCAAAATAACTTATTTTCATAAGTACAAGAAGAAAATATGTTTTTTTATTGATGTCTGATATTTTTATTGGGCTCAATTAAATTCGGATAACAGAAAGTCCCAAGTTGAGGGTGAACCTCTTTTTAACCATGGTAACTTATGCCCAAAACTCAAATCTGACACTTCTGGTCAACGATAAAGAAATACTAACTTATACTCAACCACAATATTGGTTGGTAAAATAAAATAAATAAATCCAACAGATTGCCAAATATTATAGAGAAAGTAAATTAAGTCATTATACGTACCAACAAGAGTTGTGGTGGGATGTATATAATCAATCCATCCTTAACCTGAGGTCTCAGATTTGAGCCTTGGAGATGAAGAAAATCTTGTTAGAGATTGTCTCTCAGAATCCAAATTAACCCGGAATTCAATATAATATATTGAAATCGAGTGAAAATAATATTAATTACAATTTATATTCCAAATTCCATTGGAACTCTTTTATCTAGAAGAATGATACTTTTTATAATATTAATAAGTTGTCACATTTAATATTTCATTGAGATGTATTATTCTTTACCTTTCAATATATGTTTAAAAGATACTTTATAAGAAAATATAAATATGCCATCAGAATATATAGAATTCTCATCTTACTAGTAAATTTCTATTGTAATTTACTCCTTCTGATTTTGATTCAATACCATGCCATTTAATAATTTAAGAACACAAATTTTTTATTTGGAACTATAAAATCATCATCATACACCACAACGAAAATTAGGCATAAAATTATCTAATTGACAAACAATCATCTCCTTCAGAAAAAACATTATCGTAATAAACTGTCACGATCCAGACCGTCGTGAGTGGCACCCACACTAACCCTCTGGTGGGAGAACCGTTACTACAACCTAACTACCCAAATTAACGAAAACTAAAGCATTTAAAGATACGGAAGCAGGTTTAAATATCTAAAGGAAAAATATGGAGTTCCCATAAACTCCGAAAGTCTAACAAAACAATTGCGGAAATAATTGCTAGAACCTGAAAGTCAATGTACCAAAACTCTAAAGTTCGAAAAGTCTAAGAAAATGGGTGCAACCCAACTAAACAAGAGAATATCTAAATTGCTAATCTAGGTCCGGACAAGATGGACTGAGCAAAAGGAGAACTCATGGCAGCCTGGAAGAACTGGCTCACCCTTGAATTCGTTTGATCACTGATCTCCTAGATGAGGTCTGTCAGTAGCCACCTGAAGATGCCCTGTACTCAACAAAGAAAGAGCAAGTGCAGTATCAGTACACAACCACCGTGTACTGGTAGGATCATGCGGCTATTCCAATAAGTGAAACATATATAAGTCATTACAACATCATAAACATGCATACACCGAACATATATACAATATCAATTATCATTTACGAGCAACGTACAATTTCACAATCTTAATAATATGCATATATACAACAAGTCATTGGTCCTCTCATGGAACCCATGCCCAAATTGTTAGTGTACCGGATCGTGACACCCGATCCAAGTTATTGTGTCGGATCGTGACACCTATTCCAATATGTATGTCGGTATGTGACACCTGATCCCAGTTAGTGCGTCGGAACGTGACACCCGATCCATTCAACATACCACAATCACAATCACAATCACATTGTACATTCTTATAATCATACAATCAAGAGGTGATTCATGGAATATAGTTATTCGTTCATACTCATTTACATTAGGTGTGATCAATAATGCAACATTCGCATACATACATGCAATACAATGAAGCAATTACTAACATACATCACACAAACATGAAATCACAACCATCACCTACCTCGAACAAAGCTTGAACCCCTAAGAAACTTGATTCTTCCTCTTCCGGATTCTTTCCGATTGTTCTTGGTCTACAAACAAATAATTAACACAATGATCAATAAACGAAGCCTAATTACCTGGATTGTAATCAACATTATTAACCCTAGGCCAAACCCATGATCCAAATACCCAACTTAGGGCTTTTTCCACCATAAATCCCAGATCAAAACCCTTCCCCATGGACAATTACCCAAGAAACTAAGTTCTACGAATCGGAAAATGGATTCGGGGAGTAAAAACCTTACCTTTGGTGCTAGAAGAGGTGGAAAACCTTCAAGAAATATCCCTAGGTCGTTCCTTAGCTATCAAGATCGAATGTTGCAGAATAATGATGTTTTTGGAGATTATTTCTGACTTAAGTCGCGACGACCCCGCCACAACGGACCTCATCCCGCTACAGCGTCCCCGTCCTAGCGGGAATAATCCCGCCCTGGCGTCTTGCACGAAGACAGAGAGTTAAACTAAGAGTTCTAAATCCCCATTTCACAACACACCTTCAACCCATGACATTCAGAACTACCCGTTCACGCTAAGATCAGTTTCGGGAGTTCTACTCGCCTGAATTCGATTCCGTAAAGTCGTACGGGTTCCTTAACATCTTAGCTATCTACTCATGTGATCCAATTCATAATTAGATCTCCCATTTGTTACCAGATATTCCTAGACCTCACTGACTCCAATTTCATCCAAATTTTGACTATGTTGGGAAATTTCAAGTTACTACCAAAAAGTTTTCCGGCCCAAAATTTTTCACTGTTGGCTTTTCTATGACGATGGGAACAACTTGTTACAATAGATATCAATTTACCCATCACTCGTCCCCGAGTGACAAACTAGGAAAAATAGGTTAAAGCAAGAGAGGAGTAGTACCTGAATCGTCGAACAACTGGGGATACGTTTCTCACATGCCCTTCTCGATTTCCCAAGTGGCTTCCTCAACCGGACGATTCTTCCATTGAACTTTCACAGACTTAATCTCCTTGGTCCTCAGCTTCCGGACATGACGATCAAGAATTGCAATCAGTTCTTCCCTATACTAAAGGCCTTTGTCTAACACAACTGAGTCCCATTTTATGATGTAATCCCCGTCATCATGATATCTCTTCAACATGGACACATGAAATACCTGATGAACTCCCGATAAGTTAGGAGGTAAATCCAATCTATAAGCAACTTGTCCTACACGGTCAAAAATTTCAAATGGTCCAATGTATCGGGGACTAAGCTTGCCTTTATTGCCGAATCTCATCACTCCTTTCATGGGTGACACTTTAGGAAGAACGTACTCACCAGTCTGAAATTCCATGTCCCTTACCTTATGATCTACATACTTTTTCTGTCGACTTTGGGATGCTAGGAGCTTAGCTTGGATGCTCCTTACCTTCTCTTCAGCATCCTTCACCAAGTCAACCCCCAAAGGTTTCACATCTCCAACCTCAAACCATCCTATGGGTGATCTACATCCTCTCCCATACAGCGCTTCGAATGGTGCCATATCAGTGCTAGAGTGGTAACTGTTATTGTAGGAGAACTCACACAACGGTAGGAACTTATCCCAATGACCTCCAAAGTCAATCACGCATGCCCTCAACATGTCCTCTAACACTTAGATAGTCCTCTCCGACTGCCCATCCGTCTGCGGATGGAAGGTTGTGCTAAAGGTGAGTTGAGTACCCAATTCTTCATGCAATTTTCCCTAAAACTTGGATGTGAACCGCGTACCACGGTCTGAGATGATAGAAAGGGGCACCCCGTGCAACCTTACTATTTTTTTTACATACACTTTAGCCAATTGCTGAGCATTATAGTCGGTTCTGACTGGAATAAAATGGGCTGACTTAGTCAATCTATCAACAACTACCCAAATAGAATCATACTTTCCCAATGTCTTGGGAAGACCAACTACGAAATCCATAGCTATCCTTTCCCACTTCCATTCCCAAATTGGCATTCTCTGAAGCAAACCTGCAGGCCTTTGATGTTCATATTTTACTTGTTGGCAATTTTGACACTTAGCCACAAACTCCGCTATATCTTTCTTCATGCCAGGCCACCAATAGAGTCACTTCAAGTCTCGGTACATCTTGGTCACACCCGGATGAATGGAATACCTCGAACCATGGGATTCTTTCAGTAAATTCTGAATCAATTCACCCACTCTAGGAACACAAATCCTTTCTTTAAAATTGAGCACACCCCCTGCATCAAGAACCATATCTTGTGCCTTACCACTCACGGTCTTCTTTCTAAGATCATTCAAATTTTCATCCTCAAACTGTTTGGCCTTGATCTCCTCAATGAAGGTGGCTCTAACCTCAATGCTAGCTAACACCCCACCTTTTTCCGAGATGCCCAACTGCATGAACATAGATTCCAAGGTTTGTATTTCCTTAGCCAAAGGTTGCTTGGATACACCAAGCAAGCTAAACTACCCATACTCACCGCATTTCTGCTTAGTGCGTCCGCCACTACATTAGCCTTACCCGGATGATATTGGATGGTCACATCATAATCCTTGAGTAACTCCATCAACCTTCGCTGTCTCAAATTCAAATCCTTTTGAGTGAATACATGTTGTAGGCTACGGTAGTCAGTATATACTTCACACTTAACACCATAAAGATAATGCCGCCAGATCCTATGAGTAAACACTACCGCTGCCAACTCTAAATCATGTGTTGGGTGGTTTCATTCATGAACTTTCAACTGTCGTGATGCTTAAGCGATGACATTCTTATCCTGCATTAATACAACACCCAAACCCGAATGTGAAGCGTCACAATAAATAATAAAATCTTTACCTTCCACCGGAAGTGCAAGAATAGGTGTTGTGGTCAAAAGAGTCTTGAGCCTTTGAAAGCTCTCCTCACATTTTTCAGTCCATTCAAATGGTATCTCCTTTTTGGTCAAATTTGTCAAATGTGTGGCAATAGAGGCAAAGTTTTTCACAAACCGACGATAGTAGTTAGCGAGCCCCGCAAAGCTCCTAACTTCAGTCACAGAGCTAGGCCGGACCCAATTCTTAACCACTACAATCTTTTGGAGATCGACCATTACCCATTCCTTTGAAACTACATGCCCCAAAAACACAATTGAAATCAACCAAAATTCACACTTAGAAAATTTCGCATACAACTTTTGTTTCCCAAGAACACCTAGAACAATACTAAGATGGTTGGCATGCTCTTCCTTACTTCTTGAATAAACAAAAATTTCATCAATAAACACTATCACAAACGAATTAAGAAAGGGTTTGAACACCCCATTCATCAAACTCATGAAAGCTACAGGCGCATTTGTCAACCTGAACGACATAACTAGGAACTCATAGTTCCCGTAGCGGGTCCTAAATGCCATTTTTGGTATATCCTCAGGCCTAATCTTTAATTGATGGCAACCAGACCTTACATCAATCTTAGAGAAAATGGATGTGCCCTGCAACTGGTCAAAAAGATCATCTATCCGAGGCAATGTATACTTATTTCGAATGGTGACCCTATTCAATTGTCGACAGTCTATGCAGATTCTCATACTACCATCCTTTTTCTTAACAAACAAGACAGGGTCACCCCCATGGGGAAGCACTAGGACGAATGAATCCTTTATCCAGAAGGTCTTGGATTTGAGCCTTAAGATCTCTTAATTCTTCCGGAGCCATGCGATACAGAGGGATGGATATGGGACGGGTACCAGGTTCTAAATCAATGCAGAAATCTATATCTCTATTCGGAGGCATACCAGGCAAATCAGTAGGGAACACTTCTCAAAATTCTTACACCACAGGAATAGACTCAATAGAGGGACATTCAACCTCAACATCCCGAATATGAGAAAAATAAGCCAAACAACCCTGCCCCACCAGTTTCCTAGCCTGAATGGAGGATATGATCTTAGCTGGCTTAGGCTTGTACACCCCTTCCCACTCTAACTTTTTCCTACCCGGAATCTCTAGAGTCACAGACTTAGTGTTACAATTTAACACAGCATAATAGGGGGACAACCAAGTCATGCCTAAGATTATATCAAAGTCAGTCATATCCAAAATAACCAAATCAGCCCAAGTCTGAAAACCCATAAACAAGATTCGACAAGCACGATAGACATTGGTTACTATGACAGACTCTCCAACGGGGGTAGAAACATGGATGGGGGCATCAAGTATATCACAAATCATGTCAAATTTGGAGGCCAATCTCACGGACACATAAGAATAAGTAGAACCTGGATCAAATAACACATTAGCCATTCGATCACATACAAGAATAGTATCTGTGATCACTGCATTAGAAGACTCTGCCTCGCTCTTGCCCGGAAAGGCGTAACACTGAGCCCTGTCATCTTGGCTGGCGACTTCCGTGCCTGGTTGAGCCGTACCTCTGCCTGCGATACCTTTTCTCCGACCAACATGGCCTCGCTGATTTCCTTCTCACCGACCTTGTGGACGTCCTCGACCATTATTACCATTGCCCGCGGGTACCACCCTCTAGTCTGCTGCAGTGCGGAATCCAACATGCACCGGTGGGGACAATCTCTCCTCATATGCCCAGGTTCTCCATAGTTATAACATGTGCAATCAAAAGATGGCATGCTTCCCGCTGAAGGGGTGGCTCCCTGGCTATCCTGAATCGAATTCTGAGTTGGAGTTCCCGAGTAATTACCTGTAGAAGTGGGCATAGCAGACTGAATTGGCTGGGATGCAAGTGTCGGCCTACCTGAACCTCTGGAGTAGGAACCCTGAAAGTTACCTGTGCTCTTAGCTTTCTTAGCCAATCTTTAGCTTGACCGTCTCGCCTCACCCCCTCCACTTTCTTCACAAAATCTGTTACCTCATTAAAACTTTTTCCTGCAGAAGTCATGTGCACAGACAATACCTGTAACTCAGAATTCAGTCCCTTAACAAATAGACGGATCCTCTCTTCCTCAGTAGTCACCAATTGCGTAGCATATCTAGACAAAGCATGGAACTTAGCCTCATAAGAAGCCACAAACATACCACCTTGCTCCAAAGCCATGAACTCATCTTTCTTACGATCTCTCAAAGTTCGGGGCACATACTTTTCCAAGAATAGAGCATGAATTTGGGTCCAAGTGAGTGAGGGTAAAGCTGAAGATCTGCGTTCCACATAAGCTCTCCACTTCTGCTTAACCTCGCCCTGAAGTTGAAAAGTTACAAACTCTACTCCATGCTGATGGACAATTACCAACTTATGAAGCCTCTCATAACAATCTAGGATGAACTCATAGGCGTCCTCGCTCTTAGAACCATGGAACACAGGTGGTTTCAATTTCAAGAACTTAGTCAACATCTCATGCGCATTACCTGTAATTACGAGACCCAACAAAGGATGAAAGAAAACATCAGTACCTACAGTTCCACCCACCTTTGGGACAATAATAGCAATAGGGGGGTTGGCGGGAGTTTGAGTTGCTTGAACTGCGGGAAGAACTCCAGGAACAACTAATCCTTTCAGGAAAGACCAACCAATGCATAGGAGGATTCTCATTTCTGGTAGAATTCTCAACCGGAGCTCCACCCCTACCGGGTACTACCCTTCCTCGGCCTCTACCCCTAGCTCTTCCTCTACCCCTGCCTCGACCGCAACCTTTTGCTATAGACTCATCAGTGGGCTCATTGATGGGAACTACGGGCCATACACCATTGAAGCAAGTGTTAACCATCTGCGGACAGAAGAGTGAAGGAGATTAGATACCAATTTGGATCACCAGATACCAATTGGAACCAAGTTATAGCAAGAAAGGAGACAAAAGAAACAGAGAGATTTCCTAAAGTCCTATAAGCTCTCGAAGAAAACTACAGATGTCTCCGTACCGTTCCGCAAGGCTCTACTAGACTCATTTTGGTACATCGAGATCAACGAACCTAGGGCTCTGATACCAACCTTGTCACGACCCAGACCGTCGTGAGTGGCACCCACACTAACCCTCCGGTGGGAGAACCGTTACTACAACCCAACTAACCAAATTAACGAAAACTAAAGCATTTAAAGATACGGAAGCAAGTTTAAATGTCTAAAGGAAAAATATGGAGTTCCCATAAACTCGAAAGTCTAACAAAACAATTACGGAAATAATGCCTAGAACCTGAAAGTCAATGTACCAAAAATCTAAAGTTCGACAAGTCTAAGAAAATGGGTGCAACCCAACTAAACAAGAGAATATCTAAATTGCTAATCTAAGTCCGAATAAGATGGACTGAGCAAAAGGAGAACTCATGGCAGCCTGGAAGAACTGGCCCACCCTTGAATTCGATTGATCACTGATCTCCTAGATGAGGTCTGTCAGCAGCCGCCTGAAGATGCCCTGTACTCAACAAAGAAAGAGCAAGTGCAGTATCAGTACACAACCACCGTGTACTGGTAGGATCACGCGGCTATTCCAATAAGTGAAACATATATAAGTCATTACAACATCATAAAAATGCATACACCGAACATATACAATATCAATCATCATTTACGAGCAACGTACAATTTCACAATCTCAATAATACACATATATAAAACAAGTCATTGGTCCTCTCATGGAACACATACTCAAACTGTTAGTGTGCCAGATCGTGACACCCCATCCAAGTTAGTGTGTCGGATCGTGACACCCGTTCTAATATGTATGTCGGTACGTGACATCCGATCCCAGTTAGTCCATCGGAACGTGACACCCGATCCATTCAACATACCACAATCACAATCACAATGTACATTTTCATAATCATACAATCAAGAGGTGATTCATGGCATATAGTTATTCGTTTATACTCATTTACATTATGTGTGATCAATAATGCAACATTCACATACATACATGCAATACAATGAAGCAATTACTAACATACATCACACAAACATGAAATCACAACCATCACCTACCTCGAACAAATCATGAACCCCTAAGAAACTTGATTCTTCCCCTTCCGGATTCTTTCCGCTTGTTCTTGGACTACAAATAATCAATTAACACAGGGATCAATAAACGAAGCCTAATTACCTAGATTGTAATCAACATTATTAACCCTAGGCCAAACCCATGATCCAAATACCCAACTTAGGGCTTTTTCCACCATAAATCCCAGATCAAAACCCTTTCCCATGGACAATTACCCAAGAAACTAAGTTCTACGGATCGAAAAATGGATTCAGGGAGTAAAAACCTTACCTTTGGTTCTAGAAGAGGTGGGAAACCTTCAAGAAATATCCTTGGGTCTTTCCTTAGCTCTGAAGATCGAATGTTGCAGAATAATGACGTTTTTGGGGTTTATTTCCGACTTAAGTTGCGACTGTCCCACCACAGCGGACCTCATCCCGCCACAGAATCTTTCTCTCCTATTAAGTCACGTGAAGATGCAGAATTAGCGGACCTCATCCCGCTATAGCGGTCCCACCCTGGCGGCTTGCACGGAGACAGAGAGTTAAACTAAGAGTCCTAAACCCCCATTTCACAACACACCTTCAAGCCATGATAATCAGAACTACTCGGTCACGCTAAGATCAGTTTCGGGAGTTCTACTCACCCGTATTTGATTCCGTAAAGTAGTACGGGTTCATTAACATCTTAGCTATCTACTCATGTGATCCAATTCATAATTAGATCTCCCATTTGTCACCAGATTTCCCTAGACCTCACTGACTCCGATTTCATCTAGATCTGGACTAGGTTGGAAAATTTCAAGTTATTACCAAAAAGTTTTCCGGCCCAAAAAATTTTCCCATTGGCTTTTCTATAACGTCGGGAACAGGTCGTTACATAAATATTAAATAAATACAAATTAATAGCACAAAAAAGAAATAAAAAAAATTTAAAATCAATACTTTATATGTAGAGAACAATAAACAAATAAAAAGTAAAAAAAATTATTAAGAAGATTGTGGGTTATTCACAAAAAGATGGAGATTTGAGAGACTAATCTCATAATCTTTGAGCTCACCCTCAAATTCTTTTTTGCAAATATCTGATTTTCACAAGTACAAGAAGAAAATGTTTTTTTTTTAACTTAATGTTCGATATTCTTATTGGGACACAATTAGATTCGGATAATGAAAAGTTCCAAATTGAGGGTAAACCTCTTTCTAACAAAGATAACTCATGCCCAAGACTCGAACTTGACACTTCTAGTTAAGGATGAAGTAATATTAACTTCTTCTCCAACACAATATAGTTGGTAGAACTCAACATCTTATTCCAACATATTGCAGAATATGCAAGAGAGAGTGAATTAAGTTATTATTAGTACCAACAATAGTTGTGGAGGGATGTATATGATTCATCCATCCTTAACCAGAGGTCTCGAGTTTGAGCCTTGAATATGAAAAAATATTGTTAGAGTGTGTCCCTCGGAATTTGAATTAGTCAGAGAGTCAATATGGTATAATGAAAAACGAGCGAACAAAATATTAATTACAATATTCAATTTATTCTGAATTCCATTGGAACTCCTTTATTATGAAGAACCATAATTTCTATAATAATGAGTTATCATGTTTAATATATCATTGATATATGTGTTTTTTTGAACTTTCAATATATGTCATCAAAATAAATAGAATTTACTTCTTAGTAGTGAATATTTTGGTACTATTTACTCCTCCTGATTTTATTTCAATACTATGACATTTATAGGTTAAGAAACAAGAACTCAAGATTTTATTTGGATCTATAAAAATCATCATCATAAACCGCAAAGAAAGCTAGTAAAAAAATTAATCTAAATTACAAACAATCATTTCCTTCAAAAAAAATATTTATCAGTATCAACAATAAATGAATCTAAATTAATAGGATAGAAAAAAAGAAAATGACAAACATAAGGATATATTTTATGTAGAGAACACAAATGTTACAATCCAAAAGTTGACGTGATGGAACTCGTCTATCCCACCAAGACAAGTCAACCTAAAACCCAACAATACGAAAGAAATGTGGAAAGTAAAATAATAATAGCAATAGAGTAGAAAACTTACTCATTTTAAAATGACCCCAGAACCTAGTTGTCACATGGTACGTGAGATTTTCTCTTCTTTTTATTTTTTGGTCGGAAATTGTGTGGCCCACAATGAGATTGATATTTTCATTTATTTTAATTTTGCACTAGAAAAGATCTATCTGTGTAGAATAGAAGTAGCATCCTAAGGTGTAAATACCATACATTGCACATTAATCAATCCTAGCAGTGTAAAATTGAAATTAAGGCTTGGATTTAATATGTATGTAGCCATGCTTAATTGGTTCTTGTAGCTTCTTTTTATTTTTCTTTGTTTGTTATTATGTATTGTTTGTTTTGTTGGTGTGTGCATTTTTGTTCTTGAGTTCTTGTATGGTTGTATTTTTATGTAGTTCGATACATCATTGATATGATTCATATCTATTGAACCAGTTCAATTAAGTTATTTTTTACTAAGCCAATCCTAGAAAGATTACGCCAAATTTGTTTATGCACTATTCAATAAAGATCCAAAATTGTGTCGTTGTTTTTTGTCTTCCATGAATGTCTACTTGCAATCAAAGAAACTAGATTAGTTAAATATTTTGTTTATCATGTTCTCCTCCCATCAGGAAATTTGTTCATAATAAGTAGTGAACTCCTTCTATTTTTCAACCCAACTTTTCATCTCTTGCATGATCTGATCCATAAGTAAGGGAAATTTAGTTTATCATTATTAAGTAGTATCCTTCCCTATACTCCTAGATCCAAGAAAGACGGCATATTTGCTTCTCCTTCATCTAGTGTTGTATTCTCGAGATGATTAGCCTAAGGTTGTCTTCCTTTACAGTATGAGTTATTCTGATATTTATGTTACTCATCCATATCTCTTCCACCACTTCAATTATCATCCATGAGATCTTCCAAGTTTTAAGCATGGAACTCCTTAACAATAAGGAGTCAATCTCAATTATGACCTATTGATATTAGATCTCCTCTATGTATCTCATTACCTTAGTATAGTCATAGCTTCTGTTTGAGTATTGGTGCATTGTAAAATACTCATTCGTTTGCCTTATTAGAAAATATATTGACATTCATACCCCTCCTACAAAATTTCCATGATCCTCTGTCAGTATTTTCTCTAGATGTACCATCGATATTACATTAGCCTCTAGCACGCTTGAATAACTTTGGATTTTCAGGTATAAGTCTGAAGAGATTGATACATCGTAATGCATTTGTAGGAAGCATGTTTAAGATTTCATCTTTCCACTTTCATAATATTAGCTAACCTAGTTTTGTCATGTCTATTTTTGTTTCTGCGTGTGTATCAGTTGAAAAAAATAACAAACTTAAATTTTATAACTTGAATCTCTTCTTTGTTTTTAATCATCCGGTGAATGAAATTTGTTATCTTAACTAATCCAAATTCTCTTAACAAATAATCCTTCTTAAAAGAACTCAAAATTATGACAAGTAATATTAATTTAAGATATTCATGATATAAGATTCAAATGAGTATTAAACATAAGAAAGAAAGAAAAAATATCTTAGAGATATCCACACACTATCTTTCTTCCCCACATGCCATTTTTATTTGAAAATGGATATTTTATTCTATTGGAAAGTCCTATATCTCCACATGTCTCAAGATATATAGGCTAACCACTTGTTTTATTTAGTACCATGTCATTTAATAGTTTAAGAACACGAGATTTTTATTTGAAGCTATAAAAATCATCATCATATACCACAAAGAAAACTAGGCAAAAAATTAATCTAATAGACAAACAATCATTTTCATTAAACAATGTTATCAACATTAAATGAATCTATATTAATAGAACATATAAAAAACAAGATGAAGACAATACTTTGTCTGTAGAGAGTACAAAACAGAAAAAATCAAATATTTTCGTTAAGGAGATTGAGGGGTTATTCACTAAAAGATAGAGGATTGATGAATAATCGCATAATCTTTGAGTTCACCCTCAAATTCTTTTTGCAAAATGACTGATTTTCATAAGTACAAGTAGAAAAGATTTTTTTTACTTAGTGTCCGATATTTTTATTGGGAATCAATAAGATTCAGGTGATGAAAAGTTCCAAATTGAGGGTAAACCTCTTTATAACCAAGATAACTCATGCCCAAGACTTGAACCTGAGTCTTCTGATTAAGGATAAAGATATACAAACTTCTACTCAACCACAATCCTTGTTGATAGAACACAACAAATAAATCTAACATATTACCAAATATTCAAGAGAAAGTAAATTAATTATTATTAGTACCAACAAAACTTGTGGTGGGATGTATATGATCTATCTATCATTAACCAAAGGTCTCCGGTTTGAGCCTTGAATATGAAGAAAATCTTGTTAGAGAGTGTCCCTCAGAATCCAAATTAACCGAGGATTCAATATGATATATTGAAACGAGTGAAAATAATATTAATTACAATTTACAATTTATTCCAAATTCTATTGAAACTCTTTTATCTAGAAGAATGATAATTTTTATAATAATCATAAGTTTTCACGTTTAATATTTCATTGAGATGTGTTATTTTTTACCTTTCAATATGTGTTTAAAAGAAACTTTAAAAGAAAATATAAATATGGCATCAGGATATATAGAATTCACATCTTACTAGTGAATTTCTATTGCAATTTACTCCTCCTAATTTTGATTCATTACCATGCCATTTTTTTACTTTGTGTATGATATTCTTATTGAGACTCAATTAGATTCGAATAATGAAAAGTTCCAAATTGAGGGTAAACCTCTTTCTAACAAAGGTAACTCATGCCCAAGACTCAAACTTGACACTTCTAGTTAAGGATGAAGGAATATTAACTTCAACTCCAACACAATATTGTTGGTAGAACACAACAACTTAATCCAACATATTGCAGAATATGCAAGAAAAAATGAATTAAGTTATTATTAGTAACAACAATAGTTGTGTTAAGATGTATATAATCCATCTATCCTTAACCAGAAGTCTCGAGTTTGAGCCTTGGATATGAAAAATATTATTTGAGAGTGTCCCTCGAAATCCGAATTAATCAAAGATTCAATATGATATATTGAAAACCGAGTGAACACAATATTAATTATAATTTTCAATTTATTCTGAATTCCATTGAAACTCTTTTATTATTAAGAATGATAATTTCTATAATAATTAGATAACACGTTTAATATTACATCGAGATATGTTATTTTTGAACTTTCAGTATGTGTTGAAAAGAAAATATAAGTATGTCATCAGAATAAAAAGAATTTACTTGTTAGTAGTGAATTTTTTGTTACTATTTACTCCTCTTGATTTTAATTTAATACCATGACATTTATAGGTTAAGAACACAAGATTTTATTTGGAGCTATAAAAATCATCAGCATATACCGCATATAAAGCTAGTAAAAAAATTATTCTAAATTACATACAATCATTTCCTTAATTTTTTTTATCATTATCAATAATAAATGAATCTAAATTAATAGGACAGAAAAAAGAAATTAACATACAAAAAGATATTGTCACGACCCAAAGTACCACCTAGGTGTGATATGGTGTATAGGACCCCCGAGAGACTCTACACAATCCACCTAGCATACATCATACAAGATAAATAGGAAATAGATTTAAAAGACAACTTCCTTATCATAAAATCATTTGGCATAAGCAGAAATCTACATAGTCATGACAAGCCATCTACTACAATATGAGAGTGGTTGGGACGTAACTCATACACCACATATATTATCCAAAAACTAGAAAGACATAAAGCAAGTAAATGTGTCTCGATCGTCGGAACATGAGGAGTCACCAACTCTTCAAATCTGGTAGAATGATCAACTAGCCACAAGTGTGAGAGGTAGGAGCATTGGACCCTACATTAATAAGACAATGTAGGCACAAGTATGCATCAGTACATAGAATGTACTAAGTATGGGGCAAAATTCATAAATGGACATGATAGCATGAATAGTTTAAACATGTAATGCATGACCAATATTTGAACATTTAAAAGTTTAAAGAAGAAACAACGTACTCATCATAAGATATGGTCAATGCATTAGTGAAGGTTCAGTGGAGGCATCGTCCAGTCGAGGAGGCCACTTGTGAGGCAGAGCTTGACTTGCGGGACCTATTATCTTCATCTTTTTGAGCCTTCAGGTATTCCCTTTGTTTTACTTTCGCGAACGAAAGTCCTTTTAGTAGTGGATGTTGTAATGACCCTCAAGGTCATTTATGTGTTTTTGCATGTTTTTACTGTTTTTCCCCTTCTAGTAGCTTCCTTATAGTTTTGTGTGGTGCTAGGATGGGTGGCATGCTTTTCGAAATAGTCAGTTGATTTTGGTGTGAGTTTTTCAGTTTTAGTGGCCTTAAGCTTTAAGAGTTGACTTTAGTCAAAATGAATAGATTTTGATGTCGGATTAGAATTTCATCAGTTCCATCAGCTCCGGAAGGGTCATTTTGGTCTAGTTTCATGATCAGTTCGAGTTTTGAGGCTTTCATTTGGAGTTGGTGAGATTAGGCATTTTAGCCTTTAAGTTTTCCTTAAGGTTTAACTTCGGTCATATTTCTTGGTAAACAAACTCAGAATTGAACTCCATCAGTGCAGTTAGCTCTAGAACACTGAGTTTTGTCTAGAACGACCTTTGGTTTGGTTTTTGAGGTTTTCGGGATGACTTTGTGGCTTTTGGCATATTGTTTGTTAATTTTTTTTGTAAGTATTGACTTTGGTTAACATTTTGATGATACAACTTCCATTGGTTGTCTCGATAATTTTATTGAGTCGGGAACGTCGTTTCCATTCAAGTCGCATATTTGATTTGCATTGAAGGGATTTCGAACGAGTTCCGGATCCCCCAACGGAGGATTTTTGTGCCTTAGTGTTTCGCTGATGCAGTGTTGCTGGTGCATTACTGATTTCTCCTTCGCGTTCACAAAGAGAAACTCTCCTGACCTCCACATCTGTAGGACATATGTCACGTTCACGGAGGGTCACTTTCCCTTATCTTCTTGGCCTCGAGTCGCATTCGCAAAGGGTTGACCTTATTGGCCTCTGTGTTCGCAGTCCTCGCGTCGCGTTCACGGAGGGTCAGCTTTGCTGACATTTGCATTCTTGGGAAGGCCTCCACGTTCGCGAAGGGTAAATGGAGGCCTGTCAGTGTCTTTAATTAGACAAAGGTAGCCTCAAATCCCCATTTCTCACTTTGGTTTTTGGGGGATTTTGGGAGCTTCCAGTGTTAGTATTGGGTGATTCTTGTCGGAGCGCGTTAGGAAAGTTCGTGGGCTCATTTCGGGGTGGTTGAATCTTCCGTTTCTCTTGCTAATTTCAGTAAATTTCTCTTTATTTCCCTATTTTAAACCCTTGAGCTAAATTAAATAGTGGGGTTGATTTGGCTTGATCAAAACTCGATTTGGGCCCGTTTTGGGGGCACAAGTTCCTTGAGTAGATTGGGACCTTGTGATGGAGTCGATTTTTGTGACTCCATGCGTGGGTTCCACTTTTGCTTTTTGAGGTGTTCTTGTTCTTTTTGCTTTCCTTTATTATTTTTGTTTTGTAGTGATTGTTTTTGTGTTCCCTTGGTGTTGTTGATAGCTTGGCAAGGCGCCCAAGTAAATTGTTCATGAGCGTGTGTTTGGCCTTGAAGTCGGCTATGGTCCCTTTTCTAGACTTGGCTCATTTACATTGATTATATTTTGAGTAGTATCACATGATTTGGTTGAACTTTAGGATTAGCTTAGGGTCGATCTCTAGTCGATTTATGGCCATTGTTGGGTTGTTTAGGTAGTTTGAGCCGAAAAGCCTTAGTTTTGGTTGTCCTTATGCTTGTTGGCTAGTATCCTTAGCAATGCTCATAGGTGGCGTGAAACTTAGGATTGTTTTGTGTTTTGGTTATTTTGGATTGGTTTGTGTGCTTTGGTAAATTCTTGATTTATGATTTCTTTCTTAATTATTGAATTGTTAGGCCTGAGGCATCAATTGGAAGCAGGAGTTCCAGGTTAGTAATCTCATGGACGGGTATTATTCCATATTTTGTGTGCATGAAATGACTTAATTTTGATTATGCCTAGGAGGGTTGGTACTTTTGGGATGATCCTTGATGGAAATGACTTGGTTTTAAAAAGGAAAAACTTGACCTTAATGAGTTGGAAGTCTTTGAGACCTGTTTGTCTTAAGAGTGATAAAACCCCCTCATTTTTACTTGATTTATTGCACCATTTTGGCTTCTTTTACTTTGATGAGCTCGATGTATCATTCCGAGTGGCCCATTGTCTTTGGCCGGGTTACAGTCTGTCATCTGGGTTTATATTACTGGTAAGCTCGACGTGCCATCCCGGATGGCCCGTGGATACATCTATTCGGGTTAGTGGTTTTCGGTTAAGCTTGAGGTCCAGGCGGCTCGATGTTTCTTCCGGGCTTATAGGTTTCCTTACTTGGTGTTTACACTGTATCATTGTGTGAGTTAGCATTTGGGTGCATTGAGTGTATTATAATTTGTGTGTAACTAGTGACTAGATCCTTGGTATTATTTGCTTGTCCTCTATGTTATGTTAGTTTGCTTAAATCCTTCCCTTATCTTTTAGTTTCTCCGTGCTATTTATTTATATATTGTCACGACCCGAGCCTACACCATGGATGTGGCCGGCACTTGAGAACCATTACTGGTCCCAAGCGTAAGACTAACTCAAGCATACAAAAGCTTAAAAACTGAAATAAATTCA
>JAJONR010001521.1:0-65769 GCA_029582245.1 Solanum etuberosum | reverse complement strand
AGTTCAATCATTTATTGTGGGTTAATTTAAGAATTGTAGTTGCAAATGCGATTCTACCTTTGTGTTCTTGGCTTGCTCGAGAGAGAGGTTTTAGAACTAAGGTGTTTGATTGATGGTATGTGGGTATTGGGTTGACCTGGGTTCAGCTCGAGAGAGTGAATCCTAAACCCTTTTCCACACATTCAGCTCGAGAGAGTGAATGGACTAAGGTGTGGGCTGTTCTTATTTTTCATGCTTGTTGATGTTCGAGAGAAATCAACTTGATTCGGGGTAGATTGTTCGAGAGAAAATTTATCTCCTCTATAGCCTAGCTTACTCAGTAATATTTAGCAATTTTCTAATAGTTGCAATTACCCATTCTTCTATAATAGCCTATAATCGAATCACATCCCAAGAACCTGTCTCATTATTGTTATTTTGTATGGTTTGCTTTTGTTTGTAGTTGATAATTTCAAAACCAAAATCCCCATTTGACATTCGTTCCACCCCCTGATTTGAATGATTTTTTTATTCGATCATTTTTATTCCTATGACTGATTTGAGCATATTCATACTTCCCTATTGAATCTCAAACATGTACCGCTCTCTGTGGGATTTGACTCCAACTCATTCAGTTGGGTTTTATACTGATTAACGACCGTTGATGCTTAGAATTGGATGAAGTGTCTTTGATAGCGTTATTCAATCAAAATGGCGCCGCTGCCGGGGAGTGGTGTTGTTTGAGATTCTTTTGGTGAAGTTGAATTTTGTTCTTTGTAGTCATAGTTGAATCTACTTACTTTCAGTTTTTGTTTGTGTGTTGTTTAAAACAGAGGAAATAAGTGTCAACGGAAGCAATGGTAGCCAAGTCGGCCACCAAGATGACATCGGCAATCTCAATGATGTCAATGAGCCGAATGTTAATGACCCTAATCTTGTTGGTGGAGTTGGTGCCATCCGCTTGCCTCCGGACGAAGGGAACGTTGTATTCCACATTACAAGCACCATGTTGCAACTCTTGCAATTGAAAGGGTTGTTTGGCGGGATAGCTCATGAGGATCCCCATGAGCATATAAGGAACTTTGTCGATGTTTGCGGGCCGTTCTCCTTCAAGAACATATCCCAAGAGTCGTTCCGGTTGAGGTTGTTCCCATTTTCTCTAATGGGAGAAGCATGTAAATGGTTGGCTGAGTTGCCAAGAGATTCTATCACTTCGTGGGAAGAGCTAGTTACCGCATTTCAAGTGCAATTTTTCCCTCATTTAAAGTTGATGACTCTTCGGGATAGTATTTAAAGCATCAAGCGTCTAGATGGTGAGCCAATTCATGAGACTTGGCTAAGGTTTAAGAAGATGGTACTGCAATGCCCAACTCATGTGTTGCCTGACAATGTCCTGCTGTAGTACTTTTACCGAAGTCTTGATTCGGTAAACAAGGGAGTAGCTAACCAACTTTCTCCGGGAGGTTTGATGCAACAACCTTACATTATAGCAGCCCAGCTCTTGGATGGTATGACCAAAATTAACCGGGCATGGTATACCCGTGAAGATCAGGTCTCCCCTCTCACTTTTAAATTGACAAAGGAGCAGCTTGAAAAAGATCAAGAGAGGGACCAGAACATGGAAAAAATAATGACCCAACTTGACATTTTAGCCAAGAACGTCATGGGTGCTGGTGCTAGAAGTGTGAATGTTGTCGGTGTTGGGGGTGTAAATCCCGAAGAAACCAAGTTTTAAGCATTATACAATTACTTCCTAGCCAACCAAGGTGGAGGATATCGTTCTAAATACCCAAGACAGGGTGGTAACCAAGGTTGGAACAGAGACGAAGGCTGGAGAGATCGTGATAAAGAGTGGAGGGATCGCAACCCCACTTGGAAGGAAAGGGATGGGGAGAAGGATAGGTATGTTCCTCCCCACGAGCGTCAAAAGCCCAAAGATTCTGAGGGTGATCGTTCTGAGGATATGCTCTCGCGTATTCTCAACAAGGTTGAAGGGTCTGATAAAATTTTGAAGGAGATGAAGGAAGATGTATCAACCCTTAACCAGGCGGTGACTTCTCATTCCGTCTCTATCAAGCAGTTGGAGACCCAAATGGGTCAAATTTCTTCTAATTTAAACCCGAGACAACCAGGGGGGTTGCCTAATGATACTATGGCAAACCCCAAAAATGAAGTTTGAGCGAGGACTTGCATCGTGCCACGACGTTAACTAAGGCGCTGCTTGGGAGGCAACCCAAGTTTTTATTTGCTTTCTTTTGTTTTTTGAATAATCGTGTGTTGATTGTGCAGGTGAAAAAGTGGAATGTGTTTGAAAGAGGTAGGTTGGCGAACAAAATGTCCAGTCGGCGAGCCCGACCTGGACCGCCGTTGGGCTAAAGGAATTATGAAGATGGAGTCTGTAAAACTCGGCGGGCCCATGGACAAGTCGGTTTATCATTGAACAGGTCGACGAGCCCGATCTTGACCGTTGTTTGGACCCCCACGGTAAATAGAGGTCCTGTAAAACTCGGCGAGGTAAGTACCCACTCGGCGTGTCGCCGAGTTGGTCGGTGAGGTCGACTAACATCGTCGAAAGGGCACGAACTGAACGGTTTTAAAAGACCAACGGTTTAAACTTTCAAACTCTTTCACATTCCCTCACTTTTTAACTTCATACAATTGCACCCGTATTATATCTTTCCTATATTTTCGAATTTTACCACTTATGGTTGGTCGATCTTGTGTTCGGAGTTGGAAATCTCTGCTGCCTAGCTTTACATATTCATCTTTCGGCATAAAGGTTGGTTTTCCAAACCCCGAACTCCTAACTAGCAGTTAAACTCAAATGCATTGCTATAAATTGTGTTGATGTGTGCTGGGCCTCTCTGAAATCGTTTATGTGTGTTTGCGTGCCTATTTTAATTTAGATTTTGTGCCTGAATTGCCTAAATTATTAATTTCCCGAAATTTCGTGCCTTAAAATTGATCATAAATTGTTGGGTTGTGCTTAATTGTTGTTGGCTCTAGCCAGGTGAAGTCTGATTAACCCCATATTGTGCTAAATAACATGCTTTGCCCAATGATGGAGCGTTTGACGTCATTCCTAACGGCTAAAGTCGTCAAATGGCCAATTTTGGCCAAATCGGGGGAAGTCTGAGTACCCCGGTGGCATGGGTCTAGTGGGTCTGAGCCTAATTGAAGGTGTATGTGTTTTAATTTTGTTTTCAGGGGCTGCGGGGTTGAATTTGGAAGTTGGGGTTGAAAATGGCACGTTTGGCAGTTTGGCGAACTGGGTCGAGCTCGCCGAACCACTCGGCGGTTCACCGAGTCCCCCTAGATTGCCTTTAATTTCATGCTTTAAGTGATTTTGGTTCTGTAACTTTCAGCGAGAAGCCTGAGATCGCCAAGTGCACTCGGCGACTCGCTGAAAGTCTTCTTTGATTGCCCTTTCTGCTCCCCTAACCCCTAAAATACATTGTAACTTTCGGCGAGCTTGTCTGTGCTTACCGAATGATGTCGGCGATTCACCGAAAGGCCATTCTCATCGCCGACATGCTATTTTTCTGGGAAAGTTTTGAGCCAGTCCTTTTGGTGAGCCCGATCTGGCTCGCCGAAGTGACTCAGCGACTCGCCGATCGGTTTGATGAGTCTCTCTGCAACCTGTTTTCTGAACTTTTCCTAAAGTCTTTCTAACTCTTGTGTTGTGTTTTGCAGAAATGGCTAGACCAAAGGTAGCAGGCCGAGGCATGCCGCCCCGTAAGAGGGCAAAGGGAATCACCATAAATGAGGATGCAACTGCATCACGGGCAAAGGCTACCAAACTTCCTACCACAAGTGGGAAGGGCAAAGGGAAAGGCAAGGCACCTGCGTCACCAGAGGTCAGCTTTGATAGTGACGGTATATATGCCACTCACCTCACCACTTCTGAGAGTTAGGGTGAGCACCAAGATCCTCAGGCTACCATTTCTGAGCCTGAAGATGAGCTCTTGTTAGCCCAGAGAGCAGAGCTGCGATCTAAGAGGTTGAATGATCCATCTAGGATCAGGACTCCCCAGGCCACTACTCCTCCTCCAGTTCCAGATCAGGTCGTGGTCCCAGCACCACCTGCACAGGGTCCTCCTCCCCGGTCTATGAACAGACTGAAGACTGAGGGATTCAGGACCATCATCGAAGAAAAGAGGCTATCTACTGATGGAGTAATAGACTGGTACCCGGAGATTATGAGCTGCTTGAGGGCCCACAGGTTTCAGATATTCACTAGACCCCGGCGCCCTTACATTCCAAATTGGGTTCGGGAATTCTACATTGCCTACGGAGCTCTAGTGCCACAAAGGAAGAAGCAGGCGGCCAGATTCAAGCCGGTTGATTATGTGGTCGTCAGGGGCAAGAAAGTGAAGTGTGATAGTGATGCTATCAATGCAGTCCTGGAATGTTCAGTAGATATAGAGGATGATTGTTTACACATGATCCGGACAAAAACGTTGGAAAATATGAAAAAGTGGTTGGCTCCTCTGATTTCTGATGGTACTCCTAAGTGGATCGAGGTTGGAGCACCCATTGAAAAGAGGGACCTCAATGTAGCAGCGAGGTACTGGTTTGGCTTCATCAACAGTAATATTATGCCATCCCAGAACTAGTCGATTCTCCGCCACGCGAAGGTAGCCTGCCTTGGTTGCATCATTGATGGGAAGCGGCTGAACTTAGGATTGATCATTGGCCAAGAAATGGTCATGAGGGCCAAGCAGCGGCAGACTTCTCTCCCCTTGTCGGTGCTGATCACCGAGCTGTGCAGGAGAGCCTGAGTGCCTCGAGATGAGAAAAAGGATGTGGAAGTGACTCCACCTCCTGTATCGACATCCGGAGGATTGAGGCGTAGTACTTGAAAGACGAGGCTGAGAAGAAGAAGGCAGCCCCAGTAGACACTTCCCCGGTTGATGATACTTAGACACTACCTGCGGAGGCAGTATTGCCTACTCCGGCGCCTGGGCCTTTAGGTATATCTAGTGTTGTGCCTTTTATGACTCCTAGCCCCTCCACAGCTCTCATACCTCCTAGGTCTGCTACTGCTTCTGCCCGACCCCCGCTCACCCAGGCCGCATTGCTTCGGATGGGGCAGCTAGCCCACTCTGTGGATAGGCGTGCCTCCAGGCTTAAGGCCACCATCCCTGGGATGATTGAGAGGGCCCTGAGTGCTGATGTGACACCCCTTAGCGTGTCTCTAGATGCCCTTACGATAAGGATAGCGGCGTGTGAGCAAGGCTAGGGGCCACTGATGAGGTGACGGCCCTAAAGGCCGCGATTACTGAGCTAAGAAAGGACGTGGACCAGCTGAAGTCCAAAGATATGTCCATGATATTTGGGACTGTGGAGATCCCTGATATGCCTGCTGATACAGATGTGCCTTCGGCTACCACCGGAAATGAGGTTCGAGTTGAGGAGGTAGCTGTTGCAAAGTCAGAGGCTGAGACTGATATGGAGCAGCTTGGAGTAGATGAGGAGGCCGCTTATGAGGGCCTTACAGCAGATGAGGAGGCTATGGTGGATTCAGCTGTGCAGATCTCATTGACAGACACACCCATGGCTAATCCTAGTGGAGCCAGCAGGTCTGATGTTACACCGGGCACTGATGCCCAGACAGATGGAGCGACTGTGTAGACAGGACCCTTCTTTACCTCCCTCTCTGTCGTTTTTTTATTGACTTTGTTTATTTTGTTACATTTGAGGACAAATTGCTTTTATTTTTGGTGGGGTGAGGTATTTCCATACCTACCTCTTGTGATTATTATTTTTGTTTATATATTGGGTTTTTGTGCTGTAAATTGTGTTTTGACACTGTTTTGTGGATGTTTGAGCTTATGGCTCCTTGTTTTGATTGTAAATGATTTTGACCCTTTCAAAAAATTTGCCACCTCTTGTTTTGTGTTAATGTGGTTGTTCTTGTGCAAATTTGAGTATCGGTCATGATCAATACCGATGACTTGAATAGTACTCTTAATCAAACAACAATGAATGCGCGGCTACGATGAGGCCAAATGAAGTTGCGTAGACAATATGTGAACTTTTTGCATCTCGTTGTGACTAGCCAATTATCGAATGAGTCTCTTGTGATGAACATTCCACACTAGCGAAAGTGTGGAGTCTTGTTTGATAATGGTGCCAATGCCTTGTGTGATGAGCTTACAGTGAACCTTGTGTGATGACACCTAGAATTTTCCCCGTTGGTCCGGTTGACTAAGTGATGCAAGCTCTTGAAATGATCTTAGGAAACAATTTTTAAGAGTGAAACAATTTGAAAATATACCTCTTTTGTGGCCAACCTTGTGAGATGTGTGAATCTTGCTTGAACCCCTTTGAGCCTTGTCCTTTTCTTGGAAGAAACTTGATGAAATTGAAACCCCTTTTTATCCATTCACCCATAATCCTCATGAAAGTGTGGTGTGTTTGAATAGCCAACTTAGGCCAAAAGCCTAAGTTGGGGGTGTGGTGAAAAGAGAAGGAAAATAAAGAAGTGTGAAGAAGTCCCCCTTGATCCATGGACTTGAAAAAGATGGAAACCCTCCATATAAAAAAAAGAGAAAGAAAAGAAGAATGAAAAAGAAAAAGAATGAAAAAGTTAAGAAATAAAGTTGTGAAAGTTGCAATAGAAATGGCGTGTCCGGTAGTCCATGAGAAGTGAATAACGTGGTGAATTTTGAGCATGAATGAAAATGCTGAAGAAAAGTAAGGAAAGTTGTTCACACCACATTTCATGAGGATAGCAGCCACTGAGCCTAAATGACCATACATTTACACTCAGCCCCGTTACAAGCCTTGAAAAGACCTTTTTGATATTGAGTGAGATGAAACAAACGTTAGCTGGAAAAAAAGGGCAAACCTACGGGTGAAGTCATGCATGTGTTCATCTTTTTGAGTGTGAGAGTTGTTTGTGATTCCGGAGCTATAAATTATTGAGCAATTGTGTGTGAATATGGAATCATCTTTGTGTGAGGGCATTTGAGTACCTTTTTTGAGCTTGAACTTGCATTTGAAGCAAGTGTTGTGAACTTGAGAATCTTTGATAATGGTGAGTCACAACTTGAATCTTTGAGTGCACAACTGATCCTTGTATGAGTAAGTTGAGTCTTGTTGTGTGCATTCATGATTGAGTCTTTTGTAGCACTGTTTGAGACATCCTTTTTGAACTGCTGAACTTGAGTTTTACTTGAGGACAAGCAAAAGTTTAAGTTGGGGGTGTTGATGAGTCTGAGATTTGGACTCATTTAGGGCTTTATTTATATAGGTTTAGTGTCCTCAAATGCTTATTTTGTGCCAATAACTGATGTAAAACCCTTGATTTTCAGGATTATGGATTGAGGAACAAAGCAAGGACACTAAGTTGCAAAAAGGAACAAAGCGAGCTGAAAGAATGAAGAAAAGAGAGCCTGGTGATCGCCAAGTCCACTTGGCGAGTCGCCGAATGGCCATTCGACTGCCTAAAGTTCTAGTGTGCCAAGCTCTAAGGGTAAAAATCAAGTTGGCGAGAGAAAGGAGCAGTCGGCGAATCGCCGAGTGGTTCCGCGATGCAGTGATATATCGCCCAAAGTTACAAACCTTGAGGATGCTGAATGCCAAGGCAGAAGGGCGATGGAAATGACCAAAGGGCGAGTCACCGAGTGGATCGGCGAGCCCGACTTACTTCGCTGAGTGAGTCTTCGCAGTACATTTTTGGCGACTATAAATACATCTTTGAATATTTAGTTTAGTATCAATTTCCATATCAATTCGTATCTTAGAGTCTATTATTTGAGTTTTGAACTGAAGAGACAGTTTTCTCTAGTTTTTTCCTAAGCTTTGAAGAATTGAAGTTTTTCACTTTTGAGAAATTGGAAGTGGGTCTATGATATTCTTCGAAATTGGAGCATTGTAAGGATGAATCTACACTTACCCAGTTGATGGATAATCAATTTGGTAACTGTTTTTTCCTTTTTATGATGTCTAGCTAAAACTCCAATTCTTGGGGTGTGATTATGTGATTATGGGCTAATTTAGGTTATGGGTATTGCTAATTGTTAGTTTATTTGCTATTTAAAAGTGAGTTCAATCATTTATTGTGGGTTAATTTAAGAATTATAGTTGCAAATGCGATTCTACCTTTGTGTTCTTGGCTTGCTCGAGAGAGAGGTTTTAGAACTAAGGTGTTTGATTGATGGTCTGTGGGTATTGGGTTGACCTGGGTTCATCTCGAGAGAGTAAATCCTAAACCCTTTTCCACACATTCAGCTCGAGAGATTGAATGGACTAAGGTGTGGGTTGTTCTTATTTTGCATGCTTGTTGATGTTCGAGAGAAATAAACTTGATTCGGGGTAAACTGTTCGAGAGAAAATTTATCTCCTCTATAGCCTAGCTTACTCACTAATATTTAGCCATTTTCTAATAGTTGCAATTACCCATTTGTCTATAATAGCCTATAATCGAATCACATCCCAAGAACACGTCTCATTATTGTTATTTCGTATTGTTTACTGCTGTTTGTGGTTGATAATTTCAAAATCAAAACCCCCATTTGACATTCGTGTCACCCCCTGATATGAATGATGTTTTTATTCGATCATTTTTATTCTTATGACTGATTTGAGCATATTCATACTTCCCTATTGAATCTCAAACACGTATCGCTCTCTGTGGAATTCGACCCCAACTCATTCAGTTGGGTTTTATACTGATTAACAACCGTTGACACTTTTGATAGCGTTATTCAATCAGGGGTTGCTACAGGAAAGATCTTAATGTTGTAAAGATTATAAATTGGAGGAAATGAACTGGAGGGTCATTACAAAAGGGTTATTCTTGTATGATAGTGGGAAGGTGATGTTATGAACATCTTTTTGGTGTGATTCATAACTAAATTTATGATAAGTAAGTAGTAAATTCTTAATTATGCCTTATTGGGCGTTAGTCTTGAGATTATATTCAAGACCATGATGTGATTTCAAGGGTTAATATTGATAATCGGGAATGGCGAATGAGGAAACTTTGCATAAATTTGAAATCTCAGGTTTGCTGCAATTGTGACTACCATAGCAAATCTAACCCACTACGATGATCCTGCTATAGCGGGAATTTGTCCACGATAGCAGTGTTGCATTAGCGGGATGGGTGGGATAGAACCCCTACCCTATTTTACCCTGTTGTAATTTTCTTTTCCTGGGTATTTCAAGTCATTAGTTTCAACTGGGAATTACTATGGAAATAATGGAAGTCACTTGAAAATAAACTTATATGCATATACAATTAATATTTTTAACAAGAATCCTTGTGCAAAATAAAAAGGGAAAGGAAAAATATGTCTAGTACATGCCCCAAATGAGGGCAAATCAAAATCAGTAATAGTATATGATAAAATAGGAGGGGAAGGTCCTAGCAGGATGCCTACTCATCATCAGGGGCTGAGGGAGCACGATTTTTCACCCCCATGTCACTTAGGAAGGGAAAATTCCGCAAGTCCTTTGGCTTGAGTTTAGAGAGCTCATGATCAGGGACAACGCAATTAAACATGACCTTTATGGTCTTCCACATCCGTGCAAGCATACAGTCCTGGAAGCACCTCTTCTCTTCTCCTTATCAATCTCTCTACGGAGCACTCCATGATCCTTGGAAGAAGGAAGTGGGGTTGTAGTTGTGGCAGAGGTGCCCTCCCAGAATAACCTAACCATGGCCAAGTCCTCCTCTAAGAGGCTACTACTGATTGGGGGCCAGAAGAGAAGAAGGGACAGAATCGTTGTCATCATCATCATTGCCCTCAGCATCGTGGCTACTTTTTGCTTCACTAACCATACTCTTCTTCTTTCCCTTGGAGGAAACCACCTTCACCCGAAGAGGGTTAAAAGGGGAATCCATATCTAAATCCATGTCAATATCATCCCCGGGAACCCCAAATTGCCTGCATAATGTCGATACTATACCGGGAAGGAAAGGACTTTTCTTGTTGCCTCGGTAGAATTCCTTCCACTCTGACACAATTTGTGCCCCCACATTTAGTCGAATGCCCTTTGTGGAATAGGCCACCACCAAATCCCAAAGGTAGGTCACATCGATATGGTTGCTCGATGGATAGATCCTCTGGGACACTAAGTTTAGCCACCTCCTTGCATCGGTTGTGAAGTGAGTGATCGTGATTCCTTGGTATTGAGTCACTAGACCGAGTCCCTAAACTCCTCTACTATCAGTGTGTCCCTCAACCATTTCATATCCATCTCCTAGAGCTTGGCCTCATACATAGCATTCAAAACATGGGGTACTCTTAGTAACTCATTGATGATCCTTACGTCCATGGAGAAATCCATTCCTCGGATACAGATAGTAGGGTTAGTGTCATCCCAACACCTAGCCTAAGCATCCATGAGGGGGAGCCTCTACCAATGGACCCCAGTTGAACTCCTTGAGCCAATATTAGAAGTCCCTGGCTCACTCTTCCATCCCTATCATGTAGAATCCCCTCTAATAGCATGTAACGGCCCTCTAGGCTATTTCCTCTTTATTCCATTATTATCGACATTCAAAGATTTCCTATGAAGACCCTAAGTCATTTATGACTTGTTGAGACTGATAGTTAGGTCACCTTGTCGTTCATTTGGGTTTTATGTGAGCTCTCATATTTTAGAACTTTTAAAACTTGAACAGTTGACTTCGGTCAAAATTTCAGGTAGACGGCCTCAAAATAAATTTCTGGTGATTCTATTAACTCCATAACATTGAGTTTGGTCTAGAAGGACCTTTTTATGGACCCCGGGGCTTTTGGACTAATTCAAAGCTACCTTATGGATTTTTCTTTAAAACGGAGCTTGAATGTGGGACGTACTTATTGTTGAGATGACCTCTGTTGGAAGTTTTGACATTTTTGTTGAGTGTGGAATGTCAAACTTGGTGGGGTAGCATAGTTCACTAGCATGCATGGGGTTCTGAATTGATCTCGAGCCCCCAACGATTTATTTTTTCCAAGTCCAACTTGAGTTGCTGCAGCCTTTACTGGTGTACCCCAAGTTGTTCTTTACATTTGCGGGATCCGAGCCACATTGGTGGAAACCAAGAGTTCTGATCACCGTGTTCATTGGCTCAGCTCCGCGTTTGTTGAGAGAAGGGACCTTTACCCTTCATTTTCATGGCTGGTCTCCCGTGTTCATGAAGAAGGGTCGGGTTTGACTTGACCTTATTGACCACCGTGATCGCTAACATGGGCCCGCATTTCCAGAAGTAATTTATTGTTCTTATTTAAATGACCAGTCTTGAATTTTAATTCACAATTTCTTTTGTGAATTCAATATATTTATCTGTAGAGCTCTGATCGAGCTGATTTTCATTTCATTGGGTCAGAAATTGCAATATCAATGTGTTGGGACCATTGAGGCGGTGTGGGGGACTTGTATTGGAGGTAAATTCTTATCCCAAAGGATATTTCCTACATCTTTAATGGAGAATTGTACTTCTTTTTATTGCATGGCCTATTTTAGCTTGTTTTTTAGCTCAAATTGTGTCAGTGTTCATGGCACAAGTTCCTTGAGCTAAATGGGACCAACTGAAGGAGTTAATTTTTGGATTACAGGCATGGGTACCACAATGCCATTTTTAACTTATTTTTTGTCATGCCTTCAATTTTTGTGAATTGGGTGTCAAAACACTCGTATTGATGTTATGATCATTTATTTGTCAACATGGTAACTATTGGAGGCATTTTTTAAGGGTAAAGCTCTTGTTTAGTTGATTTGGATCTCGCACGGTCAGCCTTATTGTAGGTAGGCTATGACTTGCCGATCTTTAGATTGTTCTTGTGATAGTATATTCAAATTCATTAGCTACCTTTGGGTTGGGTTTGTAGATTACATCATGTTTAGTTGATAAAACGCATTCCTTAGCCTTATTTTTTGGTAGTTTTGCAAAATAGAGCATATCTAGCCTTATTTTTTGGTAGTTTTGCAAAATAGAGCATATCTACCTTTATTACATGATTGTATCATGTCTTGTGGTATCCTTTGGGTTGATTGTATAGTTATTGGTATCTTGTTATTGTCATTAGACTAGGCGTAGACTAGTGATTGCCTTATACTTGTAATTTGGAGTCGTTTTACCTTAGAAAATCTCCAACGTAACTTCAGTTGGTTTAGCTCCATGTAGAATGATATGGCAGACTTGAGTTTGATAGTATGAATCCTTTGTTAGGCGACAACTCAGCTCTTATAACCCTTCATCCATAATTTCCCTTATGTTTCGACTTGGATGTGTTCTTTTGCGATTTGGGTCTTGTTGGCTATATTTGATCATGTCTTGGATTTAGAGCTGGAGTAGGTCCCTTATTACTCTGAAGATAGTTTCTCTCTATGATATGTTCCTGCATGAGAAAGAGCACGTGATTTGGAGTCATTTGGAGTCTACTATACATGGTTCGAGGCTTGTGTGTATGATTACTAGTTGCGGTTCAAATTTCATGTGCATGCCTATTTTCCATGGTTTGAGGTCCATATATATTCCCACTAGCCACGGTTTAAGTCCAAGCATCATTTCTATTAATCATGCTCGAGCCTTGACATGATGGTTCTATTAGTATCTTCGGGATGCCTTCACCACAGTTTGAGTTCAGGCATGGCCATTTCAGTTCCGGAATACTTTTAGACTTAGCTAGTGTTATCCTTAGTTCTTCTGTGTATTCATCGGGATTATCAGGGTCATTTGGATTATTTACTTTCAAATTGTACAAAAGTGTACCTTATTGGCTTATGGGGTCCAGTTAGGTTGTAGCTAGCTATTTATTTTACCATTTCATCCTTTTCTAGACTTGTGAGCTATATAGTTAGGCTTTTTGTTATTGCTTCATTCTTATGACCTTTAGTTGTTGTTACTTTCTCACTTTTCATATTGTTTTTACTTTCCAAGCTCAGTCGGCCTATGATGTCTACTGAGTACTTAATGTTTTGGTACTGATGCTACACTCCACATCTATTTTCTTGATACAAATTTGAGTGTCAGTAGAAAGTGGTGATTCAAGCCAGTGGAGGAGGTCTTCAGAGATAGAGGGTGAGATGATGGCGTCCTAGTTCAACTTATCTCCATTTTTATATAATTTTTCTAGTGTTTTATATTTGAGACAAATCTATACTTTTGGTCCACTTTTGGGAGTTGTACTCTTTTAATAGCTTTGAACTTTCATCCATCAGGTCGTCGGATTGGATATATTCTGGCTTTTGTATATATTGTTGTTTCTCTCTTTTCTACAGTGATTCTTTAAATTTCTTTATATTTCTTGTTGGTTGTTGATTATGCCCAATATACATGTTACTTGTCGTTTCGAGATATGGATTGGATTACCTAGTGGTGGGTTATGCTACGTGTCTTTATGGCTAAATGTTTTAGGTCGTGACAAAGTTTGTATCAGATCCCCAAGTTCACGGTTTTCATTATACAAAGTTTATATCTAGTAGACTAATGTGGATCAGTATGGAGACGTATGTATCCTATCTTAGGGAGGCTACATGATATCTTTAGGAATATTCTTTCTTTTGGTTCATTATTGTGTGTTTGGTTTTCTTATTTGGTTCATGGAATATTACTTGTTTTACTCTTTCACAGGATGGATCGCACGTGCAACTCAACAGATGAGGGTGATGCACCCGAGCCCACAAGTAGAGCCCCAGTTGGGGTAGAGGATGAGCTCGAGGTTGAGTGAGAGCTGCAATAGAAGCTCGGGACTAGGGTAGAGAGGCCACACCCCAGTCAGTGGCATAGCCTCATGCAGCTCACATTCCTCCATAGTTGGTGGGACTGGGACCATCCCAGCCACCACCCAAGCGCTAGGGCACCAGATTTGCAGGCATCTATCACTAAGATATTAGTCGTGCAAGGGGTCATGTAGTAGGCCCGCGCTCCAGGTATGTCGGTACTATAGGATCAACCGAGAGCAGTGGCTTCCCAAGTTGAGATGCCACCATCACATGTTTGTGCCTACCCAGTCATCACAACAGGAGTTATACCATTGGAGGAGCAGAAGATGCTCTGAGTGATTTTTAGACTTTCTCCTCCGGGGTTTTCTAAGCTATAGAGGAGGATGCCCATGAATTCTTCACTACTTACAGAGAGAAGTTACATACCTTATATATACCATCTGAAGTGGCATATCGCTCTCAGTTGCAAGCTCAGTTGACTTCTGGACACCAGTAGATGATACTTGTTCCCTATTCTTCATAGCTTTTTCTTCATTAACACTAACATGGTTGCCTTGACTAATCATTATTTTCTCGGTTTGCTGATCTACATTCTCCTCATTGTGATTTGTGGTCTTCTCCACCTATTCTATTTTAGATTGATTATCATGAATACTGTCTTGTGTGTTGTAGATATTGCTTCTATTGAGTTTATTACTATCCTAAATCTCCTGAGCAGCAGAGGCTACTTCACACCCTGCATCATTTTGTCTCTTTAATGCTATTTCAATTTGGCTTAGTTGTACCTCCTCCTTATTTGATTCTTGCATTGTGATTGGATCATATTTTTCCACATCAAGGTGATCATGTTGCGCCTCCTATGCCAGACAGCCAAAGGCATTGCCAGTCACCAGCATTTCCTTACTATTGGAACCTGCTTGGATAGCACCATGATTATCTCCAGTCCTATCCATGATAAATACTTTTTGAATTGGGCACCATCTTTTTACGAACCTTTTCTGTCTCCCGTTGATCTGCTCATTTCGCTCATGAGCTTGATGTTGAGGTATCTCCCCTTCCTCTTGAACCTCTTGTCCTCTAGCATGCTTTAGTTCTGGATGAATTGTTATACATTCTTCTTCATTATGTCCTTGCAGCTTATAGGTGCGACAATACTTAGGCAGAAAGTCATATTGGATCTTCTCAATCCTTGTACTCTTCATTCTTGGGCTAATCACTTCTATCTCCACCCACTCAAGAAGTTTAGCAATAAGGTCCACTTGAACTTTGACTCTCGCGCAGCTTGGACGAGTCTTATTAATTGTTGCCAAGTCCAACTGCACCGGCTTCCCCAAAGCAGATGCTAATGAGAACAGAGTTTCTTTGCCATAAATAGTGGGTAGCAACTGAGGGAAAGAAATCCAACCCATAACTTGTGTGGTCTCCTCATCTGATTTGAATTTGGCATCATAAATTAAAGGCCGCATTTTATACGCATATCCATCTTTATCAACAATGTAGGAAGCATTTTTAGACATTATATTATTGAAATCTTCCATGCGCCTTAATTGTATTAATATATGTTTATTCCTTAGCAGGTCAATATTACAATCACCTTTACCTATAATTGTTTAGGAATTTGCAATTGTTTAGGAATTTGCATTCTCAGATCATCTAGTTTTGGCCAACCATAAGAGAATTTTTCAATCACTGCAAACTATAGATTCTCGATCAAATTCATTTTGTCCACTTCCTCTTCCGTCCATGTGATTCTAGGCACTCCCTCTACGTATTGTATTTGCTTAATTGGGATTGGTAGCACCGCACCATGGTTTCTTTGTTGAGGTGTTGAGTCTTTAATCAGATCAACATAGTTTATCTTTCCAAGACTCATCTGTGAGGATACAACATTATTATCTTCCTTCGCAGATAAACTATTTGGTACGTTAGGCAACTTTTTAGGGTTTAAAGAAACGACTTTGGGATGTTGAAGTATTGGAAACGAAGTATCTGAATAGAGAGGTAAAGTCTGACCGGCAATAGGAGGCCGTTGGACGGCCAACTTGGCCATTCTGGTAGCTATTAGTCAGAAAATATTAGGGTTTAAGCATGTGAGAGAAGAGAGTGTATCTTCCTTTTTCTTTTAGCTTAGACATTTAAAATACATAACCTACTTTTAATTTTTCTTTAATGTTTAATTATGTAATTACTCGATACTTGTTAGACTTATTTTAGCATGATTTAGTACTTTTAAATTATGATCATTTTCATTATGACTTATTAATTTGCAATATTTATTTTATGCGATTTCATTATTATTTTTTGTTGAATATTAATGTTATCGCTTATCTCATATTTTGTGTTATTTTCTTAAGAAACACCTTAGATAGTTGTATTTTAGTTGGACTAACGAAATATTTGAAGCACAAGTTAATTATATATTTGTATGAATACTTTACTAGAAAAATCCGAAAAACCCCGAAGTTTATTAGTTTGCTTTGATTTATAAATTTAAAAATTAAACACAAATAATTTGATTTAACTTTGAAAAATCCGAACGAACCCTCCTGACCAAACTCGCCAAAAAAATCACAATAGAAAAAGTTCTTCTTGCCGGGAGAGTAGCGTCGGAGAAATTCCTTTTTTTGACAAAGAAACCCAAGTTTTATTTGTTTGATTTATAAATTTAAAAATTCCACAAATAATTTGGAACCGATAATGTACACCCCTAACCTACGAGTATCCAATTCTTAGTGGATAGCAAAGTAACTGGTAGCTTGACGACCCCAATTTCAAAGTTTTATCTAGGTTTGCATGTAACCTCCCAATAGTTTTTTCATTAACACTCTGAATACCACCTTTGACAATATTTGATTTTGAGTCTCAAGTGCGGTTAGAAAAGGTCAATGAAATAATAAGAAGAAAAATTGGTACTAACGAAGGTAATTCGAGTTGATGTAAAATATTGGCATTGGAATCAAAAGATTTTTATGTCGTCAAATGGCACAAAAAGAAAGCAAAATACTTTCTATATAACTATAAGAATACATACTGTAGCAACCAATACATTTGAATTACAGAAGAAATGTCTCTAATGAAAGGAAATTATCAATGGAATCATTGTTGGAACAATTCAAACTCCAGCAACCGAGACAAAAATGCGGGGAGGATGACATTTAATTAAAATATCTATCTACAAAGATGCGGTATACCATTTCTACAATACTAGTACAACATACTCAATATTGAAAAGGGCTCACTGGGAAAAGCAAGAAGAAACCACCCCAAACAGAATATATGGATCAATCGTTTCAAAATTACCTAATTTTAAGATCTATAACCGGATCCAGACTGTGGTGGGCCAGGTGGCAACCTGTTAGGGGTGCGACGGCTAGCAGAACTAGAGCGTGAATTTGTATCACCATTTTCAGCAGGCTCATGGTAACGGCGACTACTGCCACTGGATCCATACCTAGAAAGACTAGAAGGGCCATTTGCAGCAGCATCAAATGCAGACCTCCAATCATCACCAGATGACGGGCTTGATGCTGTTGGACTACTTTCTGCAGAAGTGAAGTGCAGAGCATGAATTGAAATGTGTAAGCAAAATAAAAAACGCATCAAAAAGACAACAATCACTAATCAAAACCTGCAGATACAGAAGAAAGCAAAGCAAAATAAAAAATGTATCAAAAAGACAACAATCACTAATCAAAACCTGCAGATACAGAAGAAAGCATACTGGTATGGCATCCCGGTGCAGGGGGTGGGGAGGGCAAAAAAAGAGATGGTATTCTTTTGAGGTGTTTTTTATAGAGGTGGTATTTTATTTTATTTTCGAGGTTTTTTTTAAAAAGAGGTGGTATTATTAACCATTGCATCAATTTACCCCAAACCATGGCTCCAAAAGGTCCTGGATTGCAGTTTTAGTGTAACAGAATCCAGACTAGGGAGACACAAAGCTAGCCAGGACAAATATTAGGTAAGGACTAACAGCCATTGTGGAAAAACTTTAAGCATAGTGCTGGCAAGGGTACACGGGAAGTCTGTTGCATCTTAATAACAGATAACCAACATTTTCAATTAAATACAACAAAGTAATTGAGCAAATAAACTTGGAGGACTTAAATTGTCCTCGGACAAGGAAAACAAATGAACCGCCTATAAGGGATGATGATTACCTGCTTCACCATTTGCGTAGCTGGCAGCAGCTGCTGCTCTATTGTCATGGATACTGAGTTGTCTAGTAAGTTTAGAAAGAAGAGAAGATTGTTTTTGAATGCGCTCTCTCCTGCGTTTTACATTCTGGTCTTCCTGGAGCAGCTCTTCAATCTTTGCAGTACTTTGGGCGCTAAAATCCAATAAGTCAAACAATATCAACACACCAAACCCAGAAGAATACCAAGAAAAATGAAATATCCAATTTACTAAACCCAGAAGAAAATAAACAAAAACTATCTCCAAGGATGATGATATAAACACTGTTTCTTGCAGTAACTGCAAGTTTCCATGACACAGCTACTCCTCTTTCGGCCCAAATTAAATGTCTATATTTCATTCTATCAATTTGTTACGAAGAGGACTCTAAGCTGTCTCCAACAAATAACAAATGAGAAACTAGTAGTGAAGTAAGAAATAAGTTCAACGTAACTCGTGTACATGAAAGCACATACATTTCAATTCTAAGATAGATAATTATTTTAGAAAGATGGCCGCTCAAATAGTGGAAGAGAAAATAGAGTTGCAAGTGGTCCTTTGGATAATGGCCATAACTCTTTTTTGACAAGCATAGAATGGCCATAACCCTTAGGATCATTCGCAACTGCACCTTTCTGTCAACACAAGCAAATAAACATGCCACTGCAGATAAAAGATGTTGAGACATAGAATCCGCAAGAGAAAGTTGAACTGCTTACCTGATAGAACTATACAGTTTAGTAAGCATGTCTTCTTTTGCCTTCTCTACTTGGCAGAGAACAACTGCCTGAAACCAAATAAACAATGCACCATGTGAGATGGCTTTACACAAAAAGAACAAAGAAAGGTGCACACAACATGCAAACTTAAGACCTACTTTTGGCACATTGGCTGCAAGGCTGTTAAGAACAGCTTCAACATAACCACGCACTTCCTGAGCCATCCATCGAAGTTCTTCTTCAGGATCCGCCGGTCTTCTAGTCATTGTTTCCTAAAACATGCAGCAGAATTAATAAACATAGAACAAGTGGTCAGGGAATTAGTTCACAGGCTTAAAAAAACCACAACAGGCAACTCGAAATACAACTATCAGAAAGAGAACAAATAAAAAACTGAAGATCACAAACAAAAAGTTAAATAAGAACAAATTATTTGCTGAACAAGAGCACTTATCGGAGAAATCTAAATTTGCAGAATAGGTTAAATCAACGAATAGTTGCTTACAAGAGATCCATCTGAAAGACTTTGCCGGATAGGTGGGGCAGATTCACCCTTTACTTGACCGCCTTTAGAGCTGATGACAATTCGCAATTTATTTAACCACTCTGTCTTATCTGCCACACTCTCAGCCTTCAAGACAACAGCGCTGTGTGCTGCAACCAATTATATATTTTCTTCTGAGCATAAAATAAAAAACATACCATAAGAAGCAAACAGTTCCGGAGGTGTATAGTGTACCCTTTAAAACAGTTTTATATGGAACCCGACTTGTTATCTTAAATACAAGATTGGGTGCTTTTGCAACATCAGGCCCATTTGCCTTTTTGTCCTTGGAACTTTTGGTAGGCGCAGGAGCTTCTTCTTCATCAGTAACTTCTTCAAGAATACATTCCTGTGGATCACATGACCATGTAATTGTAAATAGGGATTCGATATATTTTGCCTTTTGCAGAAACAGCGCAAGTGTTAAGAACACATGACACTATACAACCCAAAATAGTTCTAGAAATGATACTACAGCTGCAAGCAGTTTCTGCCAAATTATTACGTATGATTTGCAATCATAGCGTGTGGTCCCATCAAATTGCAAGTAAACCAAGACTCCAGTAAGCATACCAACTTCAATCACTGACAATTAGGTCATGAAAATGGAGGCAGTCTAGAAAGAGCAATGTCAAGCATACCCAAGAGAGCACCAATTTAGTATGCTGAACATAACACTGTGAGAAGCTTTAATGAGCTTAAATGAAAAAAGAAGCAAAGTATGAGGTACTTTTTTTAATAAATAGTAACTTAAGTATGAGGTACTTTTTTCAAGAGTTCAAAGAAAAAGGAAGCAATAAGAAGGAACAAAGTAGACTTTCTAAAAAAATAATCTCAAGGCAAAGGGCTAAGGTAGGTTGTAAGGTCCAAGGTTTGAGGATATTCTGTTTCACGGACCGGAAAGAAAATCAACACACTGTTGAATGTGAACCATAGCCAGAGGCAAGGAGTTAAGAATCCTGATGGAACTACAAATTGTTCTAGTTTATTACTACTTTGCTCAAGTATCCATAGTTGAATACATATGCAGCCTCTAAAACTTAAGATTTTCAATCTAAGCACTTAAACCAAGGGTAGTACCTATTGAACACCTAAAGTGAAGACTAACTGTGTCAATAAGACACACATTGCTGACATGGCACTCTGTGTGTTAAATACTTCTTATAGGCGCTTGAGAAGAGCTTCATTTAATTATTTTTCCCACTCCATATTCTCCAATCTCCTTCCTCCTCTCCTCACCACCATGGCCACTGCTTCACCACCTCACCCGCCACCATGCAAACCACCCAAACATATATAGTTGTCTCAAAGATTTTGAAATATGAAAGAGAAAAGTGCCAACAACTAAAAGTCGGCAGCTTTATAGATTGTCAACTGGCTCATGCAAGCCCACAGTTTTTAGGGATATTTAAGGCTGCTGCAAGCTCCTTCAATTCTTTTTTCTTCGATTAGCTAGAAAGGATGGATCTAAGAGTATACCATAAGCTTTTTGTTTGCTCTGTATCCTAACTTAAATTTCTGGATCATGACATTTGTACCTCGCCATCAGCTGTTACAGTAAAAATTTCAGAGTTTTAACCTTCAAATGATTTCCATTGATCTCATGATTCTCACCCTTCTAGCTCATCCTCGTGGTCTTTCACTGAATCCTAGAGTAAGCATCAAGTCCTTCTCTATGGGAAGAATCAAGACTGATATTTTGAAGGTCACATTTTTTTATGGAGCCACTGGAGAAAACATTTAAAGAAAGACAAAGTAATGAAAGGAAACAGATATTGGGAGATGAGAAAGAGATCATCACCAACGAGGTTTCCAGTGATCTCGGGTCGGGTGGGGTGGGGTGGGGTTTCCAGTGATCTCGGGTGAAAGAAAGATTGATTCTTTTTATCATACCAGAGAGTACACACTTTATTATTGTGAGAGACTATCATTTAAGTGTTCAGTAGACACATTTTCAGTAAACCTAAAGTATTCAATAGGTACTACCCTTGGCCTAGGTGTCTAAATGAAAAAACTTAACAAATTTTAAGGGGCTGCATACGTATTCAGCCAGTATCCACTATGACCTTAACTCTCCATAATTTTGTGCATGTATTTCTGATCATTTTGTATGGTTCTGCCCATTCTGACAATCAATTAATATAATTTGCATTTAAGAAAAAACTGAAAGATATACTTAAATTTAAGAAAGATATAAAATACCTCCAATGTTATGACACCACGAAAATGGCGTTCTTCTTGTTTCTTCGTGTATCCAAGCTGAAAAAAGGACATCTGATTAGAGGAACTTCACCAAAAGGTTATGTATAGTTCCCACATAAATTAACTCGTGGTTTAAATTTTCTTCAATGACTGAAACATTCAAAAAGGAAACACTACACTGACAAAGTTAATGCATCAAAAAAATATTCCTGATTTTTAGGTTACATTAGTTATGGTAAAAGAAGAAAATCAAACACTCACCATACATTTGTATCTGTGGGTTAAAGATGTAAATATTATCAAGTCTTCAGGGGTCTTATCACATCATTTTTGAAGGTTGATAGATTACATCGAGTTGGTAGTAGAAGGCCAATTTATCTCTATAATGTAAAAAGTGATGAGCATGTCACCTACTGACCTTTCCAGTTTTCTCGTTCAAAACAAACCATCGCTTGCTCCATCCATTTGTTTTGGCACTTCTCTTCAATAAGAATCCTGGCAGTTGTAAAAGCTATGATAAATAACAGTAATAAACTATATGTATTAAGAAGACAAGTCAGGATCAATTAACCACTATCTTTTCAAGATGACTAAATATTACTGCTTCTAATGGCATCAACCCATTTTGAACCTATCAAAAAAACAAATGTTACACGTTCAAAAATTCAATTGGGAGAACAAAGAATTAATCCACCTTTAACCTAGGCAGCTAGTCAAACAACAATTTCAGGAAGAACAGAATGCACAAACATTAACCTTCAATTGCTGAATATACTTGTTAGACCCCACATGCTGACATGGAGAAGTCACACCAAAAGAAATTTCGACAAACTACAACACATGATCTTTATCCTTAACCCCAAGTTAGGCAATTCAGACTAATGACAACTATATTTTTAAAAGGGAACACAAAAATACCTAACACAAGATATAAACAGAAAGAGATGGATGGATACCTGCTGTTATCTCTCCCTCAGGCCCTGCAGTCTTCAAAGCTGAGCCTTCGGATGCATCCTTGTCCTGCTGGCTTGGTTTCTCTTTCATAGATTTCAAGTTTCCTCCACCTTGCTGGCTTCCAGTTTGAGGACTAGTTGCCTGAGTTAATAATTAAGAACACTTGAAAGACAGTACGGAGAAGATAACTAATAAGCTTAAGTTAATAATTACAGAACATAGAAAAGCATACAGAGAACACAAACTAATATAAAAAATAAATAGGTAAGTTCCCAAGGCAATTTGTTGCAAGACATGAGTACAATGAAATAATAATCTCAAGCAGATAATTCGAGAAAAAAGAATAATGATTACCCTATTCAATATTGATTGCTCTGCTTCATGTGCCTTCTTAGAACCCCGATTTTTTAGCTCATCCTCACGTCTCTGTCTGTCCATTCTGGAAAAGAGCCAGTCGCACATGGACATTGTGAGAGTGGTTAACTTTGTTAAACATGCGTATGTTCTATAGTTATCACTAGCAAATACCACCAAAACCAGCAATTCATGAAATGAAAAAGATACTTTTAGGAAAGAATACTGGAAGCAACCATCTTTATTTCTCCAATGTTATCTCTTATAGTGGCTAACTAAAAGAAGCAAAGCAACTGGTCCTACAAAGAAACACAGTGGCATGAAAAGATTGGCCTCAAATAATCAGTAAAGATGCAAACAAACAAATCAAATAATGATTAACTGTACCTCCTCGTCAGTTTTTCTGCACACATATAGAGCATGCATTATAATTTGTGCAACAGGATTTGGTAATATAAGAACCGGGTTTTTAATCAATTGTCATATAAAAGCCATTAGTAGCTACAAAGAACTTACACCAACATGTTTTGCAGTTTGCACATCTTGAGATTGGTATATGTGACTGATTGGGCCGACATATACAGAGAGAAAAAGGGAGTAAAAGCAAAATAAGATGATTTTTTTTTCCAGAAGAGAAAGAAGGATATGCGTCCTAATGTCTCCTCTTTACATTTGTCATCATAGATCAGTACAAACAATTATCTCAGCCATGAGATTCAAGTTTTGATTCGCACGAAACAATAACTCTTAAAAAGATGGCAAGTAAAGTGCAGTGTCAATCACATCAAATAACTGAGCACCAAAAAGGTGATGAAACTGAACAAAAAGAAGAACAGAAATAACATGTATCCCACCATTGAAATAAAAATATTCAAATTTCTAATTATTTAAGCATTCCAACTCTATTAGCTATACTATGTAAAAATATAGTGACAAACCAAAAGTGCATTTCTAGCATAAAATATTATATTTCCTGGTTATTGCAATCAATTTTCCCGATATTACAACATCATGTCAACAGTGCAGTCTCATATTCTATCATAAACTCTGACATTGATTACCAAGAAGCCAAGATTACAGGGATCAATCATCAAACAGGGATCAAGATGATAAAAATCAAAAAAGATTAATTGTAGGCATGCTATAAAAGTATTTGATAGGGATAACTTCTAAGAAACGAAGACAATCACCAAACATACCTCCTCTGCACCAAGCGGATAAAGTGTTGAGGGGGGACAAAAGCTCGCTCCATGTCGACAAGGGCAACTACCATTTTCTTGGCATCAGTTTTAAATCCATCCAATGCATCGGAAGCAATTGCTACAACCTAGTATACCGAGCAAATATTCCATGAAAAGTCAAACTACAAACATTTGTGTGTATGTGTCCATATTAACTACAAAGGTGAATCTGAGCTGCTAAACATCATTACCTCTCTCTTGAAAGGAGGATATCGTCCAAGTCCAGGTGTGGCATTTGCAGCAGAGGAGACAATATCAACAAGTACACGATGTACCTATTTAAAGATTCACATATAGAGGTAAGGATTAGAACATAACTGCAGAGCTTGTAGAAGCACCTTGTGATAGCCAAGAAAAATATCCAATATAAGAACCTAGTGGTTACTCTTGCTTCTTTAATTTTCTATTTTTTCTTTTTCCTTTTGAGATAACTAAATACAGAAAGTTAGCAGAAATGGCACTCAAGAGGAGTGCAACCATTTACAAAAGCCAAAATAGCTTTTTGAGAAATAATTATATAGATTTGGAAAAATGCTCCCACATACAAGCAGTATACCAAAAGGTAGATAGTGCACAGAGATTTTCAGTTCTCTATTAAAGGCACTCAAACATCTATACAACCAGGGACCTCGTGGTACACCAGGATCAAGAGGCTAATCCTCAGATATACAAAGTGTATTTTACCCCTTCAAAGTCTCCCCTATAATTGGTACATGAAGCCACAATTTGATAGATATACATCGAAATCTACAATCTACTTAATATAATATAGATATATAAAATAGACAGAAATTAATACACAATACAGATGAATCTTTTAACATGATGGTAAATGGTGCTCGGTTGCCGTTGCTTTTGGATGCTCTAGAGACATGAGTGATCAAAGTTATCATACATAATGCACAAATACCAAATACATGGTAGCATCTTGTTACACCAACACTGACCATCAGATGATAGTTGTTGATTACTAATCTGACACCATCAGCCTGTGTCCCAATTCTTTTTTTTAATAATATTAATAATCTAACATTGTGTCAGAAATATTCAACATTTGCATCCGTGACACTGGATAGACAATCCTCCAATTGAAAAAAGGAGCATCACGTGTGTGCCCACTTCCAATATTATTATTTTTTTTAAACAGATGACATAATCCACTTCCAATATTTTAGAAGCAATAATATAGTTTTGAAAGGGCCCATCACAAGTAGTTTGAGATTGAGGTATAAGTCAGTAGTTGTTCACTATTGTTTTAGGTTGTAAAAACCATATGGTGTTTTTCCACTTCAACAATTATGGAAGCACAACATAGTTTTTGTTTTCTCATGAAGGGTATTTCATTAAACAGCATCAAGAAGATGCATAGTTTGGAAGAACAACATAGTTCTAAAGGGTAAAGACCGTTACTTCATCTAATAGCAAAATCTTATTGATAATTGTGATGTCCATGTTAGCTTTTGTGCAACTCGACGAATTCCACGGGATACCTGCCACCACCTACTAGCAATAGGTACAAACCTGACCACCAAGGTTAAGACAGATGGGAGAAATCACCTAGAGTTTTTTGTCTCTGCTGAGATTTGAACTTGAGATCTCATGGTTCTTAACTCATTCATTGACCACTAGGTCACACCCTTGGGTGCTTTCATCTAATAACAATAAATTATACAATTAACATTCCAAGCTCTCAAGTAAATCGTAAAACAAAGGACAAACTAAAGTAAAAGAAGGAGGTTCCACCATTTCAGGGTAAGACTATTTGCTTTGAGAATCTGCCATACAGCATAATGACTCTTTTGTGTTGTGCAATCATGCTGCCTTTTTGTATTTTTTGCACTTCTTGACGATCTTTATGACTAATGAGACAATTTATATTATTGTTTAAGCGTGTTAAAATTTACACTATACTTCATTATGCATTTAATACACACACACACACACATATATATATATATATAACAGCCATAACTAAATCACGTCATAATGGTGTCATCTTCTGCTAACTTCTGAAAATTCCATGTATTTGTACCCATCCCTAAACAGTACACGCAACCTGTGTTAATCTACATAGATTACTAAAACTAAGGGATTAACTACAACAAACTGGGAAAGACCAAGACCAAATGCACGTGATTATACTAAAGAGAATGAGATACACTGTATGGAGAATTGTAAACAGGCCTCAAGTCTAATATTTTGAGTTGAAACAGTATCTCAAATTGACACCAACTTTTTGTATTTTAAACACTTGAACAAGTTCAATTATGAAGGTGATATGAATCCGAGGTTAATTTATTGGAACACTATGCCAATGCATTGAAGCAAATTCACAGAGTAACAGAAAGACAGATGAAGAACAATGAAAAAAAAGAAGACTAACCAAAACCAAGAGCTGAAACAATCAGAAGGGCATTTACCTCATCAACACAAAGACGTGAAGGTTCTTTTGCCTGCTCCAGAACACCTTTTATCAAAGACCTCAACCCCTTCTCAGGAGAAATTAGGTAGGGTTGATAACCATCAGCTTCTAACACAATCTGGCAGCAAGCAAAAACAATTATGAAACAAACAAAGAACAAACTGCAGTCAGTAGTACGGGTGAAACTGCACATTATTGGAAACTATTGGTAGAAAACAAATACCCGCTTGACATTATTTATGTCAAAATGTCTATCTAAGGGGAGCTGCTTTATCCTATTCGGGAAGTTCCCCTCAAAACTTGCAACCACCTTCCATCCATCACCCTGAAAGAAATGAAACAACTTTAAAATCTGAATGCATGATGAAGAATTTAAGAACCCCAACTACATATCAGATGTGCTTTAATAATATGCCAAAATATTTCCTTTTCTTTGGGTTTTGACTAGTAAAAAAGACACCTTACAGTGTAATTCATGTTGTGTATGGGTAACATCATTCAAGATATTCATTAAACAAAGTCCATATATGGAACATAATGCTGACATAGAAAACATAGGATGAGCTACAGTGTAAGAAGCAGATATTGATTTAGGCATTTAAGAATTAAGAAAATAACTGAACAAAAGGACGAACAGGAAAACAGAAATCAAACCATACATGTAAAGAATTATAACTAGAGCATGAACATTTGACACCATTACTACAAAAGAAGCTTTCCTCTATCTAAAAGGCAAATCTATATGGATAATCTCGCATTCCTCAAAGTGCTTATCTCTATATAATTAAAAGGAGAGGAAAAGGCCCTCTCCTTAAGCCAAGTGGCATCTTAGAAAAATGCCACATAATTGTATTAGGACAAAAAAAACTACCTTTCAAATTAAAACTTGAATTTAAAATTAACCATATATTAAAAAGTGATCCTTATAGTGCCAGAAGCCCACAACAAACGGTTCCACGTAATAGTTTCTCTAAAGTTAGCAAATCTCCATTAGAGAAATAGTTCACAAAAGAAATTGGAGAAATAGATGTTTCTCTTCTTCAACAACGGGTTCTTCTTTTTCTTTCTCCAAGGTTGTCACCAAAACCCACGTAAGAAAATCTTTTGAAACCCTACTACACACACTATGTATGTATGTGCGAGTGTGTGTGTGTGTGTGTACATTCACAATAAAATAAAGATTTCAGGTTTCGTGGGTATCTTGGGATAATCTGTTCATTGTCAATAGAGTTGTCCAGCTTAATAATTCAATAGATTTTAGCTTATTTTTGCCCACTCTCTCCAACTCTGTTGCAGTGACCATTGTGGAGGTTTCTATCCAGTCCACTTTCTTTTTGGTGTTTGCCGAGATAAGTTTGAACATTATACATCACAAAGAACTGAAGACCTTTCATCTTCAGGTAGTACCAGATCCAGAACTGAACGATAATGAAAAGTTGATTTTACTTGGGATTCATCCTTCCATGGATTATCTTCTCAAGTTAAGAACTGAGATCAATTGGCTTATTTTCTCTTTCATTTGTTGTGGAACTTTAATTTTCATTCCTATTTTGGGAATTCTACTTGACGAAGTTTGATTTTTTTTTCAAACTTTGTTGCAGAATTGAGAATTTTCTAGAAATCTTTTCCGATTTAAAGTTTGATATATTTCTGCTATATGTTTATTGGGACTATATTAGGATCTGAAACGCCTTCTAATTCTGTTTTAAAAATACAATTTTGATTTTGTTGGTTGTATGATAGCTGCTGCTTCATTTTATTTTCTATAAATTGTGTTGTTTGTTGTGTGCTTACTTTTGTTTTATTTTGTGGTATCTATTTTGTGGATCGGTCCCCTGTGTTTAGAGATCAGAAAGGCCATTAATTTCTGTTTTTAAAACTCAGTCTTGATTATTTTTTTCAATATTTTCTATTGTATATAGAGGGTGCTTAGATTGGCTTTTTAAAAATAGCTTATAAGCTAAAAGCTAAAAGTCATAAGTTGGTCATAACAAACTTTTAGCTTTTAGCTTATTTTTGTACTTCTTTTACCTCGACATAAGTGCTTAAAAGCATTTTTCTTATCTTTCATAAACACCGAAAAAATTAAAAAAGAGCTTACAAGCCCAAAGCACTTAAAATAAGCCAATCCAAACAACCTCTAAGTTGAATTTGTGTGCTTATCTCGGTTCTAGGATAGTCGTTGCTGCTGTTTTATTTAAAGTTTTGTATTTTGTTCTATCTGTTTTATTGGGTCTGTGCTTAGGATCACAAAGGCTTATTAATTTTGTTTAGAAACTCAATCTTGATTTTGTTTCAATGTTCTGCATATGCACCAAGTTGAATTTGTGTGCTTATTAATGATAGCCGTTGCTTCTCTGTTTAATTTTTGTAATTTGTGTGTTCATGATCAGAAAGCCCTTCCAATTCTATTTTTAGAATACCACTCAACATTACACCCTACCATGTTCCTTCCCTCAAAAGACACTAATTGGGTTATAACTGTAGAGTCAAACTTGTAAAGCATTCAAATAAAGTGATCTTTTGTCTTTCAGTTTTCAGAAGGCAATAATTATGTGTGTTTTAGAAAGTTTAGGGACAAAAAGAAAAATGAAAAGGACTGTAACTTTGGGGGCCAATATTGGAGGAAATAAGAAAGGTACAACATTAACCCTTCTATTGTTGACTGTTGGGGTTCTTTTTAATGAAGAGACAATTTTATGATAGGAATTGTAAAAAATGGAAAACTTTTAGCAGAAAGAGTTTTGGTTTTAAAGAAGAAAATCTTGAGGAGAAAACTGAATCTTATACTTTGATTTTTAAAATTGATTGTCGTTAGTTTTCCAACTACTTTCTTTGTATATTACAAAGTTACTTGGTACATGTGTTGGTGGGAGGTAGCAAGTAGCCTGTGGAATTAGTTGGGGTGTGCAAAAGCTGGCATGGACATCACAATTGTCAAAAAAAAGATAGAGATGTGTGTAACGTACCAAAATGCCCTTTGAATCTTTTAGTCTTAAACATGCTATGTGGGATGTCGAAGTTAAAGAGTTGTTAAATATCGAAAGTGGTATTTTTTCGAAACAAACTGAAAAGGAAAGTAAGACACATAAATTGAGACAAAGGAGTAAATGGAAAACAACGAGAATCTACAACCCAAAAATAGTATCAAAATATTAAGAATTTGCCATTGCAAAGAGCGAATATGAAAATAATAAAGAGTTCTTTTATATTTCACCCACCTCGCCGCCAGTGATATGCAACAGAAACTTATCCTCAAATTCACGGCAAAGCTCAAGTGCTAAGGCTTTGGTACCTTCAGCACTATGAACCATTTGCTCCCCAAGCCTAACCAACTCATCTTGTACAACTTGAGACTTCCCCTGAAGCCTGTAGTAGAAAAATCCCAAGAATGAGTCAACAGATGGCACAACAATCAATCAATCAAGGAAATAAAAGGGTCATTAGATGATATAAGTAAGCCTAACGATAAAAAAAACACCAACATTTTTCCAGACTCGATAGAGAATTTGATTAACAAAGACATTCTATGGATGGAGTCCTCTACAGTCAATTGTGGAAAAAGCACATCATCTTAGGAAAGTCTTACGATCTTTGATCCCCCGATTCAGCCATGGAGACTGTTTTAAGTATTGCAAAAGAAAGGAATCCAATAACTTTGATAGTATGACTAAAAATATTTAAAAGATTCTTGTAATTTACTACTAGTCTTAGATTAGGTCAGAAAGAACATCGCATCACCAATGATATCAATTATTAGTAGGAAGACAGGAAATAACAAAGAACTTGATTATCCGGATCACTAATGATTTTCCTTTTAATTTCACGATGTAAATTATCCGGATCTTGCTTAAAAGAACCTATCTTATTGTCTGAACAATCGGAATTCCATGCTAATACATATCCTCCCTATTTCCTCATCTCCTGATTGTGCAAAAATTAAGTGGCTCATTTAACTTTTCAAGCACTTCTCCACTAGCATCTAAAACAAATAGACTAACACCAATTGCTTATGCTGACGAATAAAAACAATGAAATGGATTGTTAGATTTTCATAAAAACTATCAATAGAAGCATTCAAGCAGGTGAGATTACCCGGAAAGCAAATTTGGAAGTCTGACTTTCATTCTACTGCGTATCTGGTGAGCAAGGGTCTCGACTAAAGCTAACCTACCAAGCTTACTTTGAGGAGCTCCAGTCAATATTGATTTTAAACTTTCACTCTCAGCTCGCCATGCAGTCTCGTTTCGATATTTTAAAGTCATTGGTGCAAATCGAAAAAAAAATATTTAAGTTGTTTTTATATTTTTGTTGATTTTATATTTTTCGATCATTTACGGAAAAAAATGTAGTTTTTTTTTTTAAAACATTATTTTCGATATTTTAAAGTTATTGGTGCAAGTCAAAAAAAATTCGAGGTGTTTTTTGTATTTTTTATGTATTTTTTCTTGATTTTAGATTTTTTTGGATATTTACGGAAAAAAATAAGGTTTTGATTTTTTTTTTGAAAACCATTATTTTGGATATTTTAAAGTCATTGATGCAAGTCAAAAAAAAATTTGAAGTGTTTTTATATTTTCATTATATTTTTCTGACATTTACAAAGAAAAATAAAATTTATGATTTTTTTCGGACAGTCACGAAAAAAGTAAAATTTTGATCTTTTTTCGTTTCGAAATTTTAAAGTCATTGGTGCGAGTCGAAAAAATATTTAAGTTGTTTTATATTTTTTTTATATTTTTCGGTCATTTGGGAAAAAAATAAAATTCTGATTTCTCTTTTGAAAATCATTATTTTTCGATATTCAAAAGTCATTAGTGGAAGTCGAAATTTTTTTGAGGTGTTTTTTTAATATTTTTTATGTATTTTTCTTGATTTTATATTTTTTTCAGAAAAAAAACAAAGTTTTGATTTTTTTCTTGAAAACCATTATTTTCGATATTTTAAAGTCATTGGTGCAAGTAAAAAAAAAAAGTTGAAGTGTTTTTATATTTTTTATATATTCTTCTTGATTAGACATTTACGAATAACAATAAATTTTTTGATTTTTTTCGGACAGTTATGAAAAAAAGTAAATTTTTGATCATTTCTTTGTTTCGATATTTTAAAGTCATTGGTGCGAGTCAAAAATAATTTAAATTGTTCTTATATTTTCTTATATTTTGTTGATTTTTTTATTTTTCGGTCATTTACGAAAAAAAATAAAATTTTTTTTTTTTTTGAAAATCATTGTTTTGATATTTTTAAGTCACTGGTGCGAATCAAAAAAAATTGAGGTGTTTTTTTTGTATTTTTTATGTATTTTTCTTGATTTTATATTTTTTCGGATATTCACGGAAAAAAATAAGGTTTTGATTTTTTTCTTGAAAACCATTATTTTGGATATTTTAAAGTCATTGGTGCAAGTCAATTTTTTTTTTGAAGTGCTTTTATTTTTTCTTCATATTTTTCTTGATTTTTATATTTTTTGGACATTTACGAAGAACAATAAATTTTTTGATTTTTTTCGGACACTTACGAAAAAAAAGAAAATTTTGTTCTTTTTTATGTTTCGATATTTTAAAGTCATTGGTGCGGGTTGAAAATTTTTTTAAGTTGTTTTTATAATTTTTTTATATTTTTGTTAATTTTTATATTTTTCGGTCATTTAATTTTGATTTTTTTTTAAAATCATTATTTTCGATATTCTTAAGTCATTGGTGCGTGTCGACATTTTTTTGAGCTGTTTTTTATATTATTTTTATATTTTTTGGACATTTACAAAGAAAAATAAATTTATTGATTTTTTTCAGACAGTAACGAAAAAAATAAAATTTTGATCACTTTTTCGTTTAGATATTTTAAAATCATTGGTGCGAGTGGAAAAAAAGTTTATGTTGTTTTCATATTTATTATATTTTTGTTGATTTTTTTTATATTTTTTGGTCATTTACGAAAAAATAAAATTTTGATTCTGTAAATATACGAAAAACTATAAAATCAAGAAAAATACATAAAAAATACGTAAAAACACCTAAAAAAAAATTCGACTTGCACCAATGACTTTAAAATATGGAAACAAAAAAAGATCAAAAATTTATTTTATTTCGTAACTGTCCGAAAATATCAAAAAAAATTATTTTCCTTCGTAAATGTCCGAAAAAGATAAAAAAATCAAGAAGAATATCAAGAAAATATAAAAACACTTCAATTTTTTTTTTGACACCCAATGACTTTAAAATATCCAAAATAATGGTTTTCAAGAAAAAAATCAATACTTTATTTTTTTCCTCAAATATACGAAAAAATATAAAATCAGGAAAAATACATAAAAAATACACAAAAACACCTCAAAAAAATTTCGACCTGCACCAATGGCTTTAGAATATCGAAACGAAAAAAGATCAAAATATTAATTTTTTTCGTAACTGTCTGAAATTATTCAAAATTTTTATTTTCCTTCGTAAATGTCCGAAAAATATAGAAATCAAGAAAATATTAAAACACTTCAAAAAAGTTTTTGACTTGCCCCAATGACTTTAAAATATCCAAAATAATGGTTTTCAAGAAAAAAAATCAATACCTTATTTTTTTCTGTAAATATCCGGAAAATAAAAAATACATAAAAATACAAAAAACACCTCCAAAAAAATTTCAACCTGCACCACTGACTTTAGAATATCGAAATTAAAAAAAGATCAAAATTTTACTTTTTTTCGTAACTGTTCGAAAATATCAAAAAAATTATTTTCCTTCTTAAATGTCTGAAAAATATAAAAATCAAGAATATATAAATATACTTCAAAAAAAAATTTATCTTGCCCCAATGACTTTAAAATATCCAAAATAATGGTTTTGAAGAAAAAAATCAATACATTATTTTTTTCCCTAAATATCCGAAAAAATATAAAATCAAGAAAAAAACATAAAAAATACAAAAAATATTTCAAAAAAAATTAAGACATGCACCAATGACTTTAGATAATCGAAGCAAAAAAAAAATTAACTGTCCAAAAATATCAAAAAAAATTATTTTCGACCTGCACCAATGACTTTAGAATATCGAAGCGAAAAAAAAGATCAAAATTTTCTTTTTTTTCGTAACTATCTGAATATATCCAAACAAATTATTTTCCTTCGTAAATGTCTGAAAAATATATAAAAATAAAAAAAATACCTAAAATTTTTTTGACTTGCAGCAATGACTTTAGAATATCGAAACGAAAAAATGATCAAAATTTTAATTATTTTCGTAATTGTCCGAAAAATATCAAAAAAAATTATTTTTTCCTCGTAAATGTCTGAAAAACAAATAAAAATACATAAGAAAATACAAAAAACACCTCAAAAAAAAAATTGACTTGCACCAATGACTTTTAGAATATCGAAACGAAAAAATGATAAAAAATTTTCTTTTTATCGTAACTTTCCGAAAAATATCAAAAATTTTATTTTTTCCTCGTAACAGTCCAAAAAAAAAGAAAAATACATTAAAAAAATTGAAAAAACACCTAAAAAATATTTCGGCTAAATATTTATTTTTTTTCGTAACTGTCCGAAAAAAATCAAAATTTTGAATTCTTCCTCGTAAATGTCCGTAAAACAATGAAAAATACATAAAAAAATACAAAATACACCTCAAAAAAAATTTGACTGACTTTAGAATATCGAAACAAAAATATGATCAAAAAATTTACTTTTTTTAAAATTGTCCGAAAAATATCAAAAATTTTAATTTTTCGCAGTAATTGTCTGAAAAACAAAGAAAAATAGAGAAAAATAGATTAAAAAAATACAGAAGCTACATCATAAAATTTTTGACTTATACCAATGACTTTAAAATATCGAAACGAAAAAATGATCAAAATTTACTTTTTTAGTAACTGTCCGAAAAATATCAAAAATTTAAATTCTTCCTCGTAAGTGTTCGAAAAACAAAGAAAAATATATTTAAACAAATACAAAAAATACCTCAAAAAAATTTCGACTTGTACCAATGACTTTAGAATATCGAAATGGAAAAATGATCAAAATTTTAATTTTATTCGTAACTGTCCGAAAAATATCAAATTTTTTAACTTCCTCGTAAATGTCCGTAAAACAAAGAAAAATATATTAAAAAAATATGAAAAAACACCTTAAAATAATTTCGACTTGCACCAATGACTTAAAAATATCGAAACGAAAAAATGGTAAAATTTTATCTTTTTTTCGTAATTGTCCGAAAAATCAAATTTTTTTAATTTTTCCTCAGAAATGTCTGAAAAACAAAGAAAAATACATTAAAAAGTACAAAAAATCCCTCGCTTTTTTTTGACTTGCACCAATGAGTTTAGAAAATCAAAACGAAAAAATGATCAAAATTTTACTTGTTTTCGTAACTGTCCAAAAAATATCAAAAATTTTAATTTTTCTTCGTAAATGTCCGAAAAACAAAGAAAAATACATAATTTTTTTTACATAAAACACCTTAAAAAAATTTCGACTTGCACCAATGACTTTGGAATATCGAAACGAAAAAAAGACCAATTTTTTTTAACTGTCCGAAAAATATCAAAAATTTTAATTTTTTCCTCGTAAATGTCCCAAATATAAAGAAAATACATAAAAATGCAGAAAACTCCTCAAAAAAAATTCGACTTGCACCTATAACTCTAGAATATCTAAACGAAAAAAATGATCAAAATTTTCTTTTTTTTCGTAACTATCCGAAAAATATCAATTTTTTTAATTTATCCTCGTAAATGTCTGAAAAACAAAGAAAATTACATAAAGAGTACAACAAACACCTGAATTTTTTTTTGACCTTCACCAATGACTTTAGAATATCGAAATGAAAAATGATAAAACTTTTAGTTTTTTTTGTAACTTTCTGAAAAATATCAAAAATTTTAATTCTTCCTCGTAAATGTCCCAAAAACAAAGAAAAATACATAAAAAATATCTCCAAAAAATTTCAACTTGCACCAATGATTTAGAATATCCAAACGAAAAAATGAACAAAATTTTTATTTTTTAACTGTCTGAAAAATATAATTTTTTTTTTCTCATTAATATCCGAAAAACAAAGAAAAATACATAAAAAAATAATACAAAAAACACCTCAAAAAAATTCGACTCGCACCAATGACTTTAGAATATCGAAACGAAACAATGTTCAAAATTTTAATTTTTTTCGTAACTGTCTGAAAAATATCAAAAAATTTAATTTTTCCTCGTAAATGTCCGAAAAAAAAGAAAAAAAATAAAAAATACAAAAACACTTCAAAATAATTTCGACTTGTACCAATGACTTTAGAATATCAAAACAAAAAAATGATCAAATTTTTTACTTTTTCTGTAACTGTCTGATAGATATTAAAATTCTTTAATTTTTCCTCGTGAATGTCTGAAAAACAGAGAAAAATACATGAAAATAATAGAAAAAACACCTCAATTTTTTTTTTGACTTGCACTAATGACTTTAGATTATTATAACGAAAAAATGATATAAATTCTACTTTTTTTACGTAACTGTCAGAAAAATATCAATTTTTTTAATTTTTCCTCTTAAATGTTCGTAAAACTAAGAAAAATTTATAAAAAAAACAAAAATCACCTCAAAATAATTTCGACTTGCACCAATGACTTAAGAATATTGAAACTAAAATATGATCAAAATTTTACTTTTTTTTGTAACTGTACGAAAAATATCAAAATTTTTAATTCATCCTCATAAATGATTAAAATTTTACTTTTTTTCGTCACTGTCCGAGATATATAAAAAAAATTAATTCTTCCTCGTAAATATACGAATAACAAAGAAAAAAAATATATAAAAAACACCTAAAAAAAATTTTTGACTTGCACCAATGACTTTAGAATATCGAAATAAAAAATGATAATTTTTTTTCTTTTTTCGTAACTGTCCGAAAATTATCAAAAATGTTAATTTTTCCTCGTAAATGTCCGAAAAACAAAGAAAAATGCATAAAAAAAAAATACAAAAAAACATCTCAAATTTTTTTTGACTTGCACCAATGACTTTTGAATGTCCAAACAAAAAAATGATCAAAATTTTACTTTTTTTCGTAACTGTCCAAAAAATATCATAAATTTTAATTCTTTCTCGTAAATGTCCAAAAAACAAAAAAAAATTATATAAAAAAATACAAAAAAACACCTCAAATTTTTTTTGACTTGCACCAATGACTTTAGAATATCTAAACGAAAAAATGATCAAAATTTTACTTTTTTCGTAACTGTCCGAAAAATATGAAAAAATTTAATTCTTCTTAATAAATTTCCGAGAAACAAATAAAAAATACAAAAAACCCCTCAAAAAAATTTCAACTTGTACCAATGACTTTAGAATATAGAAAAGAGTTTTTTTTCAAATTTTACTTTATTCGTAAATGTCCGAAAAAATATCAAAAAATTTAATTTTTCCTCGTAAATGTTCGAAAAACAAAGAAAAATACATAAAAAAAATACAAAAAAATAACTCAAAAAATTTCCGACTTGCACTAATGACTTAAGATTGTCCAAATGAAAAAATAATCAATTTTTTTTTCGTAGCTGTCCGAAAAATATCAAAATTTTTAATTCTTTCTCGTAAATGTCTGAAAAACAAAAAAAAAATACAAAAAAACACCTCAAATTTTTTTTGATTTGCACGAATGACTTTAGAATATCTCAACGAAAAAAATGATCAAAGTTTTACTTTTTTTCGTAACTATCCGAAAAATATCAAAAATTTTAATTTTTCCTCGTAAATGACCGAAAAATAAAAATGCATAAAAAATACAAGAAACACCGCAATTTTTTTTTGACTTGCACCAATGAATTTAGAATATCGAAATGAAAAAATGATCAATTTTTTTTCGTAACTGTCCGAAAAATATCACAAATTTTAATTCTTCCTCGTAAATGTCCGAAAAACAAAGAAAAATACATAAAAAATATAATACAAAAAACACCTCAAAAAAATTTCGACCTGCACCAATGATTTTAGAATAATGAAACGAAAAAATGATCAAAATTTTACTTTTTTTCGTAATTGTCCGAAAAATATCAGAATTTTTAATCTTTCCTCGTAAATTTCCGAAAAACAAAGAAAAATACATAAAAAAAAATAATACAAAAAACACCTCAAAAAAATTTCAACCTGCACCAATGACTTTAGAATATCGAAACGAAAAAATGATCAAAATTTTAGTGTGATGTCTTTGTAGTGCAGTCCGGGTATCAAACAGTTCATTACTATTTTCAACCAGACCCGCGCTTCTCTGCTCATATGTGCATAGGGAAGAGATTGGTGGAACCTCTTGGCGCTGTGTTTGGTCCACTTTACCATTGACTGAGGTCCACAAAGTGTGTGTCAGATGGCTCGATAGGGCGGGCGAATGTTCAATCCCGTTAGCACCAACGGGTCAGTATTAGATGCAGTGCCCACTATTTCATTCAAAACCGCAGGAGTGAGAGTAACATCAATTCCCCCGAATCTTCACAAAGTGCGATCTTGACTCTGTCGCCCAGTTAGCATAGAACTCTTTGACCAGGTGCAAGTTGCACTCGGTGGGCTCAACAAAGATGACTCTGTCGCCCAGTTAGCAGAAGTTCTTGAATGCGCCTCATAATCTGGGGAAAATCCCTTGCGAGACTATCCCTTTCGATGCACACATTAGAGAAGTAGCGTTCTTCCGTGTGTTTCTTCCACCATACTTTACCCTCTTTTGCCACTGCATGCAATCCAAACCTCTGAGTTTGTCCCTGTGGGACTGCTGGTGCGGGAGGTACATTCTCCCCACTACGAACTCGCTTCATTTGACTAGATGTTTCCACCTCTTTGCCGGGTCGCTGAGTGCCAGACATGATTACCTGCTAGCATAATAAATTCCAGCCCAAACAGATTACAAATCACAGAGAGATATGGGTGATGCACAGACACCACCCCACACTTATACCATAGAATGACCCTACCTTGGTACTCAGACTTCCCAAAGGTTAACACACAAACCCAAGACGAAACACACCTACATATTTAACACATTCACATTTTGCATTCAATCACCACAACATCAGTCAAATACAACCAACCTCAACCCCACAACAAGTACACAACAAACCCACAATCCCACATAGAAATAATCACACAGTGCTACTCAAGACTTCACACTAATACCCCCGGTTCCCATGAAGCGTAGAATATTACTCATCACACAGCCCCCATTCATTCACCCTACAATGTCCAAACAAACACACACTTAACTCCAAGCCCACACAATTTCAATCAATCGGGAGTTTCTACTCAGGAATTCCAAACAACTATCATGACTACAAATACACCTTCCACCCGCTATCAATCACACCCACAACTGCCCAAAACCACTCCATTCACCCAAACAACATCACCAACAATCAAGAAAAAAGTTAGCAACCACGTACCTTTGATGTTGAAGAAGAAGGGAATCGTGATACTGACAGGACAAATTAGCTCCACTTTACGGATTGGGAGTTGAAAAATTGCAAGAGGAGAAGGGAGGGGTGAAACGTGCTCTTTGAGAAGAAGAATGGGGGATTTGGGGAAGGAAATCAGGGTTAAATTAGGGATTTGGGTCGGGTCTTTTGAAAGTGGACGGGTGAAACCCGTCTTTTTAAATGCAAATCAAACTTCACTTACCTGCTTTGCGACACAGATCCATTACGGAGTCCTCTGTCTCGCGAAAAATTTAATTCCAATGAAATCAAATTTTTGGGCGACATTCCGCGACGCGGCTATGATACAGAGCTCCCCTTATTTTTGACAAAAAAATGAATTCTCATCAAAATCAAAAATACCTTCCTACTCCGCGACGCGTGCAACGTTACAGTGTGTTCTGTGTCGACCTAGAAAATTAATTCCAAGCAAGGCAAAATTTTCTCCTTTCTCCGCGACGCGGCCTGGATACGAATTATTGTTCCCTGCACAATTTAAGAAAAACACCCATTATTGCAAACCTGATGGGTTGCCTCCCATCCAGCGCCTTAGTTTTGGTCGTGGCATGACTCATTTTTTTGTATTTTCTTTATATATCATCTATTTTTAAAACTAAAAACTAATTCCTATGAATTGATATAACAAAAGGAAAACCAAAAATCCTATCTACTACATGTGGTCACGGGTTGCCTCCCGTGTAGTGCCTAATTTAACGTTGCGACACGACCCATCTCATGACACACTCATCATTCAAATTGAGCGTTTCTTGCTCATGATCTATGTCATTCTCAAAGTAATGCTTCACCCTCTTCCCATTTATACGGAAAATGGAGCTCTTGTCTTTATTTCTTAGTTCCACAGCTCCATGTTGAATCATTCTCACTACCTCAAACGGCCCACTCCACTTAGACCGAAGTTTTTTGGAGAACAACTTCAGTCTTGAATTGAATAGTAAAACCAATTGGCCAGGCTCAAAGGTACGTGATACAATATGCTTGTCATGCCACTTCTTGGTCTTCTCTTTATACAACTTGGAATTATCATAAGCGTGGAGCCTAAATTCTTCTAGCTCATGGAATTGCACTATTCTTCTCTTGCCCGCCAATTCAAGATCCAGATTCAACTTCTCTATAGCCAGTATGCTTGGTGCTCCAATTCCTCTGGAAGGTGACATACTTTACCAAACAACATTCGATAAGGAGAAGTCCCTATTGGTGTCTTGTATGCCCACAATGCATCATCTAACTTGTAAGCCCAATATTTTCGTTGTGCATTCACAGTCTTCTGCAAGATTTGCTTCACTTCCGTATTGGACACTTCCACTTGACCGCTAGTCTGAGGATGATAGGTTGTGGCTACCTTGTGTCGCACTCCATACTTAGCTAACAAATTTCACACCGAACTATTGATGAAGTTCTTACCCCCATCGCTTAACATAGCCCTTGGAGTTCTGAACCTGGTGAAGATGTGCTTTCTGATGAACTTTACCACCACCTTCGCATCATTAGTAGGTAAGGCAACATCCTCAACTCACTTGGAAACATAATCCACTGCTACTAGTATGTACTGGTTCCATTGGAAGCTGGAAACTATCCTATGAAATCTATCCCCCATACATTAAAGATCTCAACCTCTAGGATGTTGCTTAACGGCATCTCATGCCTTCTAGAAATAGTGCCTATTCGCTGACATTGATCACAGCCCTTCAAAAAAACCGCAGCATCTTTAAATAGAGTAGGCCAAAAGAAACCAAATTACAATACCTTGTGCGTCGTGCACTCGCCTTCGTGGTCCCCACCATATGGTGAAGAGTGATAACTCTCCAATACTTGCATCACCTCCTTTTCAACTATACACCTTCGCACCACCTGGTCAGGTCCCTGCTTGAATAAGAAAGGATCATCCCACATATAAAACCTCGACTCATATTTCAGCTTTTGTTTCTGATGTGTCGAAGCCCCAAGTGGAAACAAACCACTTACCAGCATGTTTACAATATCAGCATACCAGGGTACTTGTGCAATGTCCAAGGCTAGCAATTGCTCATCAGGGAATTCTTCACAAATCTGTTCTTCATTCATCACATGAGATGAGTCCTTCAATCTTTACAAATGATCGGCTATCTGGTTCTCAGTCCCCTTCCTATCATTAATTTCCAGATCAAACTCTTACCTGAGTAATATTCATCTGATCAGCCTTGGCTTCGCATTCTTCTTGTTGAATAAATACCTGATCGCAACATGGTCAGTGTAGACAACAACCTTGGTACCTACCAAGTAAGATCTGAACTTATCAAAGGCAAACACTAATGCAAGCATCTCTTTCTCTGTGACAGTGTAGTTCGATTATGCTGCATCAAGAGTCTTACTGGCATAATAGATGGAATGAAACATCTTTTCCTTTCTCTGGCCTAACACTGCATCTACAACTGTATCACTAGCATCACACATAAGTTCAAAGGGCAGCTCCCAGTTAGGAGCAATCAAAATAGGTGCTTCAATCAACTTCTTCTTTAGTAGCTCAAACGCCTGCAAACAATTTTCATCAAATGCAAATTTCACCTCCTTTTCCAATAAACTGCACGTGGGTCTTGCAGTCTTAGAAAAATCCTTGATGAATCTTCTGTAAAACCAGGCATGCCCGAGAAAACTTCAGACTCCTTTCACGGTGATGGGCGGTGGTAACTTTTCAATTATCTCCACCTTAGCCTTTTCAACTTCCGGCCTGTTTCTTGAGATTTTGTGCCCTAGTACAATCACTTCTCGAACCAGGAAGTGGCACTTCTCCCAATTCAACACCAGATTTATCTCCTCACACCTTGCAAGGACCCTGTCAAGATTATGCAAACAAAGGTCAAAGGACTCACCGAATACCAAGAAGTCGTCCATGAACACCTCCAAAAAATCCTCCACCATATCATGGAAGATTGCCATCATGCATCTCTAGAAGTAGCTGGTGCATTGCACAATCCAAATGGCATGTGTTTGAATGCATATGTGTCATATGGACAAGTAAAGGTTGTCTTTTCCTGATCCTCTAGTGCACTAACTATCTGATTGTAACCTGAGTAGCCATCCAAGAAAAAGTAATACTCTTGTCCTTCCAGTATGTCTAACATCTGATCAATGAACGACACAGGGTAATGGTCCTTTCTGGTGGCCTCATTTAACTTTCGATAATCCATGCAAATACGCCACCTAGTTACTGTCCTTGTAGGGATCAGTTCATTCTTATCATTTGTCACCACAATCATACCTCCGTTCTTGGGCACACATTGTACAGGACTCACCCATTTGCTACCAGATATGGGGTACACTATCCCTGCATCTAGCCACTTGATTACTTCTTTCCTAACCACATCCTTCTTGACTGGATTTAGTCTCCGCTGGTGTTGTGCACTCAGCTTGTGGCCTTCCTCTAAGTAGATCTTGTGCATACACACTGTAGAACTTATCTCGTGGATGTCAGACATCTGCCAACCTAAAGCTTCTTTTCTCTTCTTCAATATACTCAATGTTTCTTCAACCTGTGGTTCGGACAAATCTGCAGATAAAATCACAAGTAAGGTCTTATCTTCACCCAAAAATCCATACCTTAGGTGAGCTGGCAATGTTTTTAGCTCAAGTTCGGGTGCTTCTTAAATCGAAGGCTTGGGTGGAGGACCCAACACCCTAGTCAATGGCTCCCAACAATCTCTTGATATGCCCACACTTGACACATTCATGAACTGCACCGATTCTTGTGCTTTAGTATTCCGATAAGTATCGTGCCCCATCAACACACGTTCCAGAGGGTCCTTTGATGCAATATAATGAGCTTCTGCTGCAAGATCTATTATTGTTATGGCAGATAACTCTTCATACACAGCCGACAGTTTCAATGCTTTGTATACATCAAACACTTCCACTTTGTCATGCACCCTCATGGTTAATTGGCCTGCTGCTACATCTATCATAGCACGCCCTGTGGCCAAGAGAGGTCTCCTAAGAATAAACGGGACCTCATGATCTGGTTCAAAGTTCAGCACCACAAAATCTACTGGGAATATCAGTGATCCCACCTGGACCAAGACATCCTCTACAATACATTCTGCTCTAGCTATCGACCGATCTGCCAACTGCAAGATAATGGTGGTAGGTTTAGGACTACCCAACCCCAATTTCTTGTATAGTTATGTTGGCATTAGGTTTACACTCGCCCCTAAATCACACAGTCCTCACGCATGAATGCTCTGCCCTATAGTGATTTGAACAGTAAAGCTGCCAGGATCTTTCAGTTTGGTGGGCAACTTATTTTAAATTCTAGAACTGCACTCTTCACTAAGTGCCACTGTTTCAAACTCTATTAACCTCCTCTTATTTGCCACAATCTCCTTTACATACTTGGCATACCTGGGTATACCATGCAAAACATCTACCAGAGGCAAATTAATGTGAACTTGTTTTAATAGAGAGAGAAACTTGCCAAAACATTTGTCCTCATTCAATTTTATAAACTTTGAGGAAATGGTGGAGGTGGTTTTACTATTAGTTGTACTCTTTCCTCTTGTGAATCCTTCTCACCCTCCTTGGGTTCATTCTCTTTAACCGAAGATTCACCACTTCGCTTCTTTGGAGCCAACTCCTCCAACTGCAACCCACTACGCGTACCCACCGCATTTACTCTCTTGGGATTCGGATCAGTATTTCCCGGCAAGCCTCCTTGAGGATGTGAGTTTTGGGCACTAAAAATTGCCCAAATTTTTTCTCCAACTTCTGAGCTGCTAACTGATTATTTCTCATATCAGTGGCTAGTTGAGCTTGATCAGCCATGATCTTCTTCAGCATCTCCTCAGTGCTCATGCTACTTTGCTGGTTATTAGGCTGATCTCGCTGGCCCTGTTGTTGATAACCCTGCGCATTCCCCTGGGGTCTATATTTATTCTGACCTTGCGTCTGATTTTGATTTCCTCCCCAGGAAAAAATTGGATGATTTCGCAAACTGGAATTGTAAGAGTTACCATAATTTTGATGACCTCCTCCTCGCTGTGCATTCCCTACAAAGTTGACAGAATATGGGTTTGCTCCACATACCTCTACAGTGTGATCTCCACCCCCACAAATCCCACACCATATAGGTGGTTGTTGCACCACATTTACCTGAGCTTGTTATTGTCCTAGCGACAGATTGCTGAATTGCTTGTTCATCACATTCTGCATTGCAGCACTTTGGGCAGTAATAGTTGTAACTGCATCTACTTCCAGCATCCCAGCAGCCTTTTGCACTACTGGTTTGGTTCCTCCACCATTCCACTCGGGGTCGCCTTGTGAAATTTTGTTCAACAGAGTGAACAACTCAACATATGTCTTCTCCAAAGCCTGTCCACCTGCAGCTGAATCAAGTAAAATTTTGGTGTTGGGTTCCAACCATTCAATGAAGGTGTGGACCAACACCTCGTTAGCTTGATGATGGTGTGGACAACTTAACAACATATATTTAAACCTGTCCCAAGCATGGTACAAGTTTTCTCCTCTTTTTGTCGGAAGCTCAATATATCACTCCTTAACTTAGCTGTTTTCCCAGATGGGAAAAACCTTATCAAGAACTTCTGTGCAAGATCATCCCATGATGTTATAGAGTTTGCTGGCTCAGAGTTCAGGCATATTTTTGCTTCCCCTAGCAGAGAAAAGGGGAATAGGGTGAGCCTCACGTAATCAGAATTCACTCTAGTTGGAGTGTAAGTGTCACTGATTTCGAGGAAATTCGTGATATGCACTTGCGGATCCTCATGCGATAAACCAATGAACTGTCCGTTTGAGTGCAATAGTTGCACCATGTTCTGCTTCAATGCAAATCTACCACCAGCTTCAAGTTTCTAAATGCATGAAGTAATGCTGGTGGTGGTGGTATTGCCACGTCTCTCACTTTCATCTCTGCCATCACTGCAAGTGCGCCTTGTTTAACCCTTTCTACGGGAATTACGGGTACACTAGCAACAAAAGGAACAGGGTAAGTGAGTCGTCTTTGCCTTCTCCGGTAATGAACAAATCTTTTCGGTTCAGCGAGAGGCTCTACCAAGTCCTGGTCGTCTTCCAGTTTGAAGTTTCAACACAACCTGCAAAATGAATAGCTAAGATCAAGTTGTCAACACTTTCTCACTAACTTCAGAAATTAGATAAATCAAATACTTTCTAATTCTAAAGTCCCCGGCAGCGGCGCCAAAAACTTATTGCACCCAAACGCACACGCAAGTGTACGTGGTCGTGCAAATATTAAAGTGACTCTTTTTAAGAGCCGAGTATCGTACCCACAGGGACTCAAGATTAGAATTATTCAATCTTTCCAATACATTCAATTTGGAACAAGAGTTATCAAGATAGTGAAGTGGATTTTCGTGTAACTAATAATCTACTTATAAACTTAAATAATGTCATTCAATTTCAAAAAGGTTCAAACAATGACTAGGAGAATTCCAGGGCTGCAGCTGAATTAAGGATTCATGTATACTATCTTGTAAAATGGATATTAATCAACTATCAAATCAATAATCACAGGGGTAATTATATGATTATGGTCTCCCGACCTCTAATCGCCTACGATAATTGGCAGCCTAACTACATCGTTGAGCAGGGATAGGATGAACCAATTACCGAGCATTATGATTTCGTCCTGTCTAATGACCGAGTAAGGTCTCTAGGTATATCCATATCCTAGATACAAAACAACTCTAAATCCAAGAGAAAATCATGCTACTTTTGCCCTCATGTTCTATCCTCTTATTCCTGTCCCGAGTGCAATTCAGACAAGACATTTATTTTTGTGGTGATCAAGCAAAAAATACTAAAACAAGAACAAAAGATTGATTCATGTGATGATTAACTTCAATCCATTAAACTCAATAAAAAACAATCATCTAGTAGCCACATCCCCAGAACTAGGGAAATTAGCTACTCATATCAAGATTCTCAATTATACAATGTTTAAATAACATAAAGAGATCGAATAGAGAAGAGTTTAGGAATGAACCCTAAGAACAGATGAAAAATCTCCAAAACTCATCGTTCTTCAAAACCCATAAAAAGAATAATAATAATAATATAAAATTCTGAGTCTATTTATATTTAATCAAAATCGGCCAAATCTGGCAAAGAGGTCCGCGACGCGGAGAGCCTTCACAAATCCAGTTGTTGGCGAGCATCTCTTCTCCATGACGTGTGCACGATACAAAATCTTCTGCCTCCAACTTAAATTCTCGAACAAATAATAAATTCCCTCTCTGCGACGTGGAGGGGATACGTAGATGCCTTGTTCTTCATTTTCATTCTCCTTTCTTATTGCTCTATTGCTTGGATCCTCTCTTGCTTCCCAGTGCCTGTTTCAGCACTTGTTTCTTCATTTAAACTCACCTACACAACTAATCATATTGGTTAGTCTAAATGAATTCAAATGACTCGACACTACTAACAACTAGTAAAGATGATTCAGAAATTGGCCAAAACATGGGTGTTATTTGGTTCCTTAGCATACAAATACGCCCAAGATCACCACCCCACACTTAAAGCTTTGTTCGTCCTCGAACAACTTACCATACTAGTCCTAGACCTAGACTCCCTAATACCGGTATTTGTGCATCAGCCAATTTCTTTCAAGGATCTTTTAGCAGCTCAAAACATGCATGTTCTCATTTACACTTGGCCTTGACCACTTTCAAACATCATATGAATCAAGTACTGATTCGACAACTTTTTGCATTCAAAGCATTAAACTTCATGTTTGCCATCAGATATCACCTATTTTTCATACAACAAGTGCCCCTCACTCAAAGGAATAGTCCGCACACTCAAATCAACAAATTGACTATAATTTAAGGACTTTGGCATCACAGAACACTCTCACTCAAAAATAAAATCTCACATGCATGCACAGAGAACCATAGGCTTGCCCATTGTGTACATCTCCACTAATTAAGCGTGCTTCGCAAAGAATCAAATAGGGCTTTTCTAGGTTGTAATGTCGGGTAAGGGACGGGTAGGAAAATCATATAGTAGTGACTTATACTCCCCTAAGCACTGCATACATTTTAGACATCATCATTATTTTCTTCATTTATCATCCCTCTCTACAATGCTATCACAAGTGACTTACCTCATTTCTCAAATCGTCTCTCATTTCTTTATTCCAAGAACCAACTTTTTTATTCTTTATTTTTTTCTTTTACTGAGGGCTTTTCTATTGCCTTGTAGCTATTTCAGGCTGCCTATTCACTTACAGTTTTACTCAGTCCACAACAGTCTACACTATAGTGCTTTGGCAAGTAGGGTGCAAACAACTTAGGGATTCAATAAAATGGTATAAGGTGAAAATGCGGCTACCAACAAAAGGCTACAGGCTCAACAGGTTTAAGTTACCTTTCTAAAGTAAATTTAAGTATTCAAATTTATTCTAAAAGCCGATGAGGTTCTATGAGTCGTTAACATATTATACGAAAGTGATTATGGGATTATGAGAACAAGAGTACCACTGGGCAAAGATTGGCAACATGACAACAGTAATATATATATGCATTATGAATCCATGACATGACATGACATGCTATGCATTCTACTTCCGAGCTATAATCGGGAGGTATGGGGCCTATTGCCTATATTTATACGTATGAGACATTGATGGCCACAAGTTGGCGAATATGATGCCGGTTAGCTAACGGAAAGCACCACCATTGCTAGCATTTGGTTGGGTATGTCATGCATTTGCATCTATATATATGTATTCACGACATACGATAACTTGAACATACCATGCATGTTTTATTATTATGAGGTCAAATGTCGGCCATGGAGGCTATTTGAGTTTTAGTTTCAGGTGGTATCCTTTTTACAACAACTATTTATGATTCTACTTTCCGCCTTAGATACCAGTACATTATATTTGTACTGACGTCCCATTGCCTGGGGACGTTGCATTTGTGCTGCAGGTTCAAATAGAGGTCCTGTTCGGGATCTACAATAGGGGTGTTATCTCAGCTGAGGATTAAACTCCATTCTTCCTTGAGTTGTTGGTTTTCCGTAGGTTTTACATACTTCAGTTTTGTACATAGTTGTTGGTATTGTTGGGGCCTTGTCTCAACCCGTGGAGTGGTAGGATTCGTAGAGACTTGTGGACATACTTCATTTGGTCTTCTTAGCTTCTATATGTAGCCTTGTCGGCTTATTATTTATATGATTGTAGTTGCAGCCTTGTCGGCTTGCTAGTTCTTTATCGGTTAAGTTGGCCTCGTAGGCCCTTTATTTATGTTGTTGATATTGTGGTGACCTCATCAATCTAGTTATCTCGTTTCAGCAGGTTTTATAGTGGCCTTGTCGGCCCTTGTTGTGTAATTTCTTTCATGTTTCAGTTGGTTCACTCAAACAAGTAAGGCACCGGGTGCCTGTTGCACCTTTCCTAGTTTGGGGTGTGACAAACTTGGTATCAGAGCAGGTCGTATCCCAGGAAGTCCACAAGTCGTGTCAGGTAGAGTCTTGCTTATGAGTGTGTTGTGCACCACACTTCTAATCAGGAGGCTATGAGACATTTAGATGTAGTTTCTATTCTTTCATTGCTTAGATAGTGCGATACAACTAAGTCATAAGAAGTTACTTCTAATTCACCCTTTTTACCGTAACTGTCTGAAAAATAACAAAAAAATTATTTTTTCCTCGTAAATGTTCGAATAATATAAAAATCAAGAAAAGTACATCAAAAAACCTCAAAAAAACTGCACCAATGACCTTAGAATATCGAAACGAAAAAATAAACAAAACTTTACTCTCTTTGGTAACTGTCCGAAAAATAACAAAAAAATTATTTTTTCCTCGTAAATGTCTAAAAGATATAAAAATCAAGAAAAGTACATCAAAACACCTCAAAAAATTATCAAACTGCACAAATGAACTTAGAATATCGAAACGAAAAAAATGAACAAAACTTTACTCTTTTTCGTAACTATCTGAAAAATAACAAAAAAATTGACTTTTCCTCGTTAATATCCGAAAGATATAAAAATCAAGAAAAGTACATCAAAACACCACAAAAAATTCTCAAACTGCACCAATGACCTTAGAATATCGAAAGGAAAAAATGAAAAAAACTTTACTCGTTTTCGTAATTGTTCGAAAAATAACAAAAAAAAAAAAATTTCCTCGTAAATGTCCGAAAGATATAAAAATCAAGAAAAGTACATCAAAACACCTCAAAAAATTCTAAATCTGCACCAATGACTTTAGAATATCGAAATGAACAAAATGAACAAAATTTTACTCTTTTTCGTAACTGTCCGAAAAATAACAAAAAATTTAATTTTTCATCGTAAATGTCTGAAAGCAATAAAAATCAAGAAAATTTCATCAAAACACCTCAAAAAAATCTCAAACTGCACCAATGACCTTAGAATATCGAAACGAAAAAATGAACAAAACTTTACTATTTTTGGTAACTGTCCGAAAAATAACAAAAAAAATTATTTTTCCTCGTAAATGTCTGAAAGATTTAAAAATCAAGAAAAGTACATCAAAACACCTCAAAAAAATCTCAAACTGCACCAATGACCTTAGAATATTGAAACGAAAAAATGATCAAAACTTTAGACTTTTTCGTAACTGTCTGGAAAAAAATAAAAAATTTAATTTTTCCTCGTTTGTCTGAAAGATATAAAAATCAAGAAAAGTACATCAAAACACCTCAAAAAATTCTCAAACTGCACCAATGACCTTAGAATATCGAAATGAAAAAATGAAGAAAACTTTACTCTTTTTCTTAACTGTCCAAAAAATAACAAAAAAATTATTTTTTCCTAGTAAATGTCCGAAAGATATAAAAATCAAGAAAAGTACATCAAAACACCTCAAAAAAATTCTCAAACAGCACCAATGACCTTAGAATATCGAAACGAAAAAATGAACAAACTTTACTATTTTTGGTAACTATCCAAAAAAATAAACAAAAAATTTAATTTTTCCTCGTAAATGTCCGAAAGATATAAAAATCAAGAAAAGTACATCAAAACACCTCAAAATATTCTCAAACTGCACCAATGAACTTAGAATATCAAAATGAAAAAATGAACAAAACTTTACACTTTTTCGTAACTGTTCAAAAAATTTAATTTTTCCTCGTAAATGTCATAAAGATATAAAAATCAAGAAAAGTACATCAAAACACCTCAAAAAATTCTCAAACTTCACCAATGACCTTAGAATATTGAAACGAAAAAATGAACAAAACTTTACTCTTTTTCGTTGCTGTTCGAAAAATAACAAAAAAATTATTTTTTCCTCGTAAATGTCTGAAAGATATAAAAATCAAGAAAAGTACATCAAAACATCTCAAAAAAGTCTGAAACTGCACCAATGACCTTAGAATATCAAAACAAAATAATGAACGAAAGTTTACTCTTTTTCTTAACTGTCCAAAAAAATTAATTTTTCCTCGTAAATGTCCGAAAGATATAAAAATCAAGAAAAATACATCAAAAAACCTCAAAAAATTTTCAAACTGCACCAATAACCTTAGAATATTAAAATGAAAAAATGAACAAAACTTTACTATTTTTCATTACTGTCTGAAAAATAATAATAAAATTTAATTTTTCCTCGTAAATGTCTGAAAGATATAAAAATCAAGAAAAGTACATCAAAACACCTAAAAAAAGTCTCAAACTGCACCAATGACCTTAGAATATCGAAATGAAAAAAGAACAAAAGTTTGCTCTTTTTCGTAACTGTCCGAAAAATAAAAAAAAAATATTTTTTCCTCGTAAATGTCCGAAAGATTGGTGCAATTTGAGAATTTTTTGTGGTGTTTTGATGTACTTTTCTTGATTTTTATTTCTTTCGGACATTTACGAGGAATAAATAATTTTTTTGTTATTTTTCGGACACTTACGAAAAAGTGTAAAATTTTGTTCATTTTTTGGTTTCGATATTCTAAGGTCATTGGTGCAGTTTGAGAATTGTTTGAGGTGTTTTGATCTACTTTTCTTGATTTTTATATCTTTCGGACATTTAAGAGGAAAAATTAATTTTTTTGTTATTTTTTGGACAGTTACGAAAAAGAGTAAAGTTCTGTTCATTTTTTCATTTCGATATTCTAAGGTCATTAGTGCAGTTTGAGAATTTTTTGAGGTGTTTTGATGTAGTTTTCTTGATTTTTTTATCTTTCAGACATTTACTAGGAAAATTTAATTTTTTTGTTATTTTTCGGATTGTTACGAAAAAGAGTAAAATTTTGTTCATTTTTTGGTTTCGATATTCTAAGGTCATTGGATCAGTTTGAGAATTTTTTGAGGTGTTTTGATGTACTTTTCTTGATTTTATTATCTTTCAGACATTTACGAGGAAAAAATAATTTTTTTGTTATTTTTCGGATTGTTACGAAAAAGAGTAAAAGAAATTTCATTTTTTCGTTTCGAAATTATAATGTCATTGGTGAAGTTTGAGAATTTTTTGAGGTGTTTTGATGTACCTTTCATGATTTTTATATCTTTCGGATATTTAAGAGGAAAAAATATTTTTTTTGTTATTATTCGGACAGTTACGAAAAATAGTAAAGTTTTGTTCATTTTTTTCGTTTCGATATTCCAAGGTCATTGGTGCAGTTTGAGAATTTTTTAGGTGTTTTGATGTACTTTTATTGATTTTTATATCTTTCAGAAATTTACGAGGAAAAATAATTTTTTGTTATTTTTCGGACAGTTACGAAAAAGAGTAAAGTTTTGTTCATTTTTTCGTTTCGATATTCTAAGGTCATTGGTGCAGTTTGAGAATTTTTTAAGGTGTTTTAATGTAATTTTCTTTATTTTTATTTCTTTCGAACATTTACGAGGAAAAATTAATTTTTTTGTTATTTTTCGGACAGTAACGAAAAAGAGTAAAGTTTTGTTCTTTTTTTCAATTGGGTATTCTAAGGTCACAGGTGCAGTTTGAGAATATTTTGAGGTGTTTTGATGTACTTATCTTGTTTTTTATAAATTCCGGACATTTAAAAGAAAAAAAATTATTTTGTTATTTATTGGACAGTTACGAAAAAGAGTAAAAAAAATTTCATTTGTTTGTTTCAATATTCAAAAGTCATTAGGGCAGTTTGAGAATTTTTTGAGGTGTTTTGATGTACTTTTCTTGATTTTTATATCTTTCAGTAATTTACGAGGAAAAAATATTTTTTTATTTTATTTTTCGAACAGTTACGAAAAAGCGTAAAAGTTTCTTCCTTTTTTCGTTTCGATATTCTTAGGTCATTGGTGCAGTTTGAGAATTTTTTGAGGTATTTTGATGTACTTTTCTTGATTCTTATATCTTTCGGACATTTACGAGGAAAATTAATTTTATTTTATTTTTCAGACAGTTACGAAAAAGAGTAAAATTTTGTTCATTTTTTCGTTTCGATATTCTAAAGTCATTGGTGCAGTTTGAAAATTTTTTGAGGTATTTCGATGTACTTTTGTTAATTTTTATATCTTTTGGACATTTACAAGGAAAAAATATTTTTTTTGTTATTTTTCAGATGGTTACGAAAAAGAATAAAGTTATGTTAATTTTTTCGTTTCGATATTCTAAGGTCATTGGTGCAGTTTGACAATTTTTGAGGTGTTTTGATGCACTTTTCTTGATTTTTATATCTTTTGGACATTTACGAAGTAAAAATATATTTTTTTTATTATTTTTCGGACAGTTACGAAAAAGAGTAATGTTTTGTTAATATTTTTGTTTCGATATTCTATTGTCGTTGGTGCAGTTTGAGAATTTTTTGAGGTGTTTTGATGTACTTTTCTTGATTTTTATATCTTTCGGACATTTACAAGGAAATCTAAAAAATTTTGTCATTTTTCGGCCAATTACAAAAAATATTAAAAGTTTGTTCATTTTTTCGTTTCGATATTTTAAGGTTATTGGTGCAATTTGAAGATTTTTTGGGGTGTTTTGATGTACTTTTCTAGATTTTTATATCTTTCAGACATTTACGAGGAAAAAATAAAAAAATTTGTTATTTTTCAAACAGTAACGAAAATGAGTAGAACTTTGATCATTTTTTCGTTTCGATATTCTAAGGTTATTGGTGCAATTTGGAAATTTTTTGAGGTGTTTTGATGTACTTTTCTTGATTTTTATCTCTTTCGGACATTTACGAAGAAAAAATATTTTTTTTGTTATTTTTAGGACTGTTACGAAAAAGAGTAAAGTTTTGATCATTTTTTCGTTTCGATATTCTAAATTCATTGGTGCAGTTCGAGAATTTTTGAGGTGTTTTGATGTACTTTTCTTTATTTTTATATCTTTAGGACATTTACGAGGAAAAATTAATTTTGTTGTTATTTTTCTTACAATTACGAAAAAGTCTAAAATTTTGATCATGTTTTCGTTTTGATATTCTAAGGTCATTGGTGCAAATTAAGAATTTTTTGAGATGTTTTGATATACTTCTTCTTGATTTTTATATCTTTCGGACATTTACGAGAAAAAATTAAATTTTTAGTTATTTTTTGGACAGTTACGAAAAAGAGTAAAATTTTGATCATTTTTTAGTTTCGATATTCTAAGGTCAGTGGTGTAGTTTGAGAATTTTTTAAAGTGTTTTGATGTAATTTTCCTAATTTTTATATCTTTCGGTCATTTACGAGGAAAAATTATTTTTTTGTTATTTTTTGAACAGTTACGAAAAAGAGTAAAGTTTTGGTAAATTTTTCGTTTCGATATTCTAAGGTCATTGGTGCAGTTTGAAAACTTTTTGAGGTGTTTTGATGTACTTTTCTTTATTTTTATATCTTTCGGACATTTACGAGGAAAAATTAAATTTTTTGTTATTTTTCAGACAGTTACGAAAAAGTGTAAAATTTTGTTCATTTTTTCGTTTTGATATTCTAAGGTCATCGGTGCAGTTTGAGAATTTTTTGAGGTATTTTGATGTACTTTCCGTGATTTTTATATCATTTAGACATTTACGAGGAAATTTTTATTTTTTTTATTTGTCGGACAGTTACGAAAAAGAGTCAAGTATTGTTCATTTTTTCGTTTCGATATTATAGGTTATTGGTGTAGTTTGAGAATTTTTTGACGTGTTTTGATGTACTTTTCTTAATTTTTATATCTTTCGGATATTTACAAGGAAAAAATAATTTTTTTGTAATTTTTCGGACAGTTACGAAAAAGAGTAAAATTTTGTTCATTTTTTCATTTTGATATTCTAAAGTCACTGGTGCAGTTTGAGAATTTTTTGAGGTGTTTTGATATACTTTTCTTGATTTTTATATCATTCGAACATTTACGAGGAAAAATTAAATTTTTTGTTATTTTTCGGACAGTTACGAAAACGTGCAATGTTTTTTTCATTTTTTCTTTTTGATATTCTAAGGTCATTGGTGCAGTTTGAGTATTTTTTGAGGTTTTTTGATGTACTTTTCTTGATTTTTCTATCTTTCAGACATTTACGAGGAAACATAAAAAAAAATTATTTTTCGGACAGTTACGAAAAAGAGTAAAGTTTTGTTTATTTTTTTGTTTCGATATTCTAAGGTTATTGGTGCAGTTTGAGACTTTTTTGAGGTGTTTTGATATACTTTTGTAGATTTTTATATCTTTCTAACATTTACGAGGAAAAAATAATTTTTTTGTTATTTTTCGGACAGTTACGAAAAAGAGTAAATTTTTTTTCATTTTTTAGTTTCGTTATTCTAAGGTCATTGGTGCAGTTTGAGAATTTTTTGAGCTGTTTTGATATACTTTTCTTGATTTTTATATCTTTCAGATATTTTTGAGGAAAAATTAATTTTTTTGTTATTTTCCGGACAGTTACGAAAAAGATTCAAGTTTTGTTCATTTTTTGGTTCCGATATTCTAGGTTATTGGTGCAGTTTGAGTTTTTTCTGAGGTGTTTTGATGTACTTTCCTTGATTTTTATATCTTTCGGAATCTACGAGGAAAAATTAATTTTATTTTTATTTTTCGAACAGTTACGAAAAAGAGTAAAATTTTGATCATTTTTTGGTTTCGATATCCTAAGGTCAATGGTTCAGTTTGAGAATTTTTTGAGGTGTTTTGATGTACTTTTCTTGATTTTTATATCTTTCTGACTTTTACGAGGAAAAATTAAAATTTTCGTTATTTGTCGGACTGTTACGAAAAAGAGTAAAATTTTGTTCATTTCGATATTCTAAAGTCATTGGTGCAGTTTTAGAATTTTTTGAGGTGTTTTGATGTACTTTTCTTGATTTTTATATCTTTCGGACATTTACGAGGAAAAAATAACTTTTTTGTTATTTGTCGGACAGTTACGAAAAAGAGTAAAATTTTGTTCATTTTTTCATTATGATATTCTAAAGTCATTGGTGCAGTTTGAGAATTTTTAAAGTTGTTTTGATGTACATTTCTTAATTTTTATATCTTTCGAACATTTACGAGGAATTTTTATTTTTTTTCGGATAGTTATGAAAAAGAGTAAAGTTTTCTTTCATTTTTTTGTTTCAATATTCTAAGATCATTGGTGCCGCTTGAGAATTTTTTGAGATGATTTGATGTACTTTTTTTTATTTTTATATCATTCGGACATTTACGAGGAAAAAAAATTTGTTATTTTTCGGACAGTTACGAAAGAATGTAAAATTTTGATCATTTTTTTGTTTTGATATTCTAAGGACATTGGTGCAGTTTGAGAATTTTTTGAGGTGTTTTGATGTACTTTTCTTGATTTTTATATATTTTGGACATTTAAGAGGAAATTTTTTTTTTTTGTTATTTTTCAGACAATTACAAAAGAGAGTAAAATTTTGTTCATTTTTTCGTTTCAATATTTTAAGGTCATTGGTGTAGTTTGAGAATTTTTTGAGGTGTTTTGATGTACTTTTATTGATTTTTATATGTTTCGGAAATTTAAGAGAAAAAATTAATTTTTTTGTTATTTTTTGGAACAGTTATGAAAAGAGTAAAAAAAATTTCATTTTTTGTTTCGATATTCTTAGGTCATTGGTGCAGTTTGAGAATTTTTTTAGGTGTTTTGATGTACTTTTTTCTTGATTTTTATATCTTTCATACATTTAAGAGGAAAAATTAAATTTTCTGTTATTTTTCGGACAGTTACGAAAAAGAGTAAAGTTTTATTCATTTTTTCCTTTCGATATTCTAAGGTCGTTGGTGCAGTTTGAGAATTTTTTGAGCTGTTTTGATGTACTTTTCTTGATTTTTCTATCTTTCTTACCTTTACGAGGAAAAATAATTTTTTTCCTGATTTTTTGGATAGTTACGATAAAGTGTAAAATTTTGATCATTTTTTCGTTTTAATATTCTAAGATTATTGGTGCAGTTTGAGAATTTTTTGAGGTGTTTTGATGAACTTTTCTTGATTTTTAAATCTTTCGGACATTTACGAGGAAAAAATTAAATTTATTGTTATTTTTCGTTTCGATATTCTAAGGTCATTGGTTCAGTTTGAGAATTTTTTGAGGTGTTTTGATGTAATTTTCTTGATTTTTATATCTTACAGACATTTATGGGGAAAAATTAATTTTTTTGTTATTTTTCGGACAGTTAATAAAAAGTGTAATGTTTTGTTCATTTTTTCTTTTCGATATTGTAAGTTCGTTGGTGCAGTTAGAGAAATTTTTGAGGTGTTTTGATGTACTTTTCTTGATTTTTATATCTTTCAGATATTTACGAGGAAAAATAATTTTTTAAATTATTTTTGGACAGTTAAGAGGAAAAATTAAATATTTTCGGACATTTACGAGGAAAAATTAAATATTTTGTTAATTTTCGGACAGTCACAAAAAAGCGTAAAAATTTATCATTTTTTTCGTTTCGATATTCTAAGGTCATTGGTCCATATTGAGAATTTTTTGAGGTGTTTTGATGTACTTTTCTTGATTTTTATATCTTACGGACATTTATGAGGAAAAAATAAGTTTTTTGTTATTTTTTGGACAATTACGAAAAAGTGTAAAGTTTTATTCATTTTTTCGTTTGGATATTCTAAGGTCATTGGTGCAGTTTGTGATTTTTTTGAGATGTTTTGATGTACTTGTCTTGATTTTTGTATCTTTCGGACCTTTACGATGTAAAATAATTTTTATTTTATTTTTTGGAATGATACGATAAAGTGTAAAATTTTGATCTTTTTTTTTTCTTCATATTCTAAGATCATTGGTATAGTTTGAGAATTTTTTGAGGTGTTTTGATGTACTTTTCTTCATTTTTATATCTTTCAGACATTTATGAGGAAAAAATAAATTTATTGTTATTTTTTGAACAGTTACAAAAAAGGGTAGAGTTTTGTTCATTTTTTCGCTTCGATATTCTAAGGTCATTGGTGCAGTTTGAGAATTTTTTGAGGTTTTTTATGTATTTTTCTTGATTTTTATATCTTTCGGACATTTACGACGAAAAAATAAATTTTTTCATATTTTTTCGGACAGTTACAAATAAGTGTAAAATTTTGATAATTTTTTCATTTTGATGTTTTAAGGTCATTGGTGGAGTTAGAGAAATTTTTTGAGGTGTTTTGATATACTTTTCTTGATTTTTATATCTTTCGGACATTTACGAAGAAAACTTTATTTTTTTGTTATTTTTCGGACTGTTACGAAATAGGGGTAAATTTTGATCATTTTTTTTCTCTCGATATTCTAAGGTCATTGGTGCAGTTTGAGATTTTTTTGAGGTGTTTTGATGTATTTTTCTTGATTTTTATATCTTTCGTACATTTACGAAGAAAAATAATTTTTTATGTTATTTTTCGGACAGTTACCAAAAAGAGTAAAGTTTGTTCATTTTTTTGTTTCGATATTCTAAGGTTGTTGGTGCATTTGAGACATTTTTGAAGTGTTTTGATGTACTTTTTGTTGATTTTTTATATCTTTCTGACAGTTACGAAAAAGAGTAAAATTTTGATCATTTTTTCTTTTCGATATTCTAAGGTCATTGGTGAAGTTTGAGATTTTTTTGAGGTGTTTTGATTTACTTTCTTGAGTTTTATATCTTTCGGACATTTAAATTTTTTGTTATTTTTCGAACAGTTACGAAAAAGTGTAAATTTTGTTCATTTTTTTATTTCGATATTCTAAGATCATTGGTGCAGTTTGAGGTATTTTAATTTATTTTTCTTGATTTTTATATCTTTCTCACGTTTATGAGGAAAAATTAATTTTTTTGTTATTTTTTGGAGAGTTACGAAAAAGTATACAATTTTGTACATTTTTCGTGTTGAACTTCTAAGGTCATTGGTGCAGTTTGAGAATTTTTTGAGGTGTTTTGATGTACATTTCTTGATTTTTATATCTTTCTGATAATTACGAAGAAAAATTAAGTTTTATGTTATTTTCGAAAAGTTACGAAAAGGAGTAGAATTTTGATCATTTTTTCAATTCGATATTCTATGGTCATTAGTGCAGTTTGAGATTTTTTTGAGGATTTTTGATGTACTTTTCTGGATTTTTATATCTTTCAGACATTTACGAAGAAAAATTAAATTTTTTGTTATTTTTCGGACACTAATGAAAAAGAGTATAATTTTGATCTTTTTTTCGTTTCAATATTCTTAGGTCATTGGTTCAGTTTGAGGATTTTTTTTGAGGTGTTTTGATGTTCTTTTCTTGATTTTTATATTTTACGGACATTTATGAGGAAAAAATATTTTTTTTGTTATTTTTTGGACAGTTACGAAATAGAGTAAAGTATTTTTCATTTTTTCGTTTCGATATTCTTAGGTCGTTGGTGCAGTTTGAGAATTTTTTGAGGTGTTTTGATGTACTTTTCTTGATTTTTATATCTTTCCGACATTTACGAGTTAAAATTAAATTTTTTGTTATTTTTCGGATAGTTACGAAAAAGTGTAAAGTTTTGATCATATTATTGTTTCGATATTCTAAGATCATTGGTGCAGTTTGAGAATTTTTTGAGGTGTTTTGATGTATTTTTCTTGATTTTTATATCTTTCGGACATTTACAATGATAAAAATAATTTTTTTGTTATTTTTCAGACAGTAACGAAAAAGAGTAAAGTTTGTTCATTTTTCTTTTCGATATTCTAAGGTCGTTGGTGCATTTGAGATATTTTTGAGGTGTTTCTATGTACTTTTCTTGATTTTTTATATCTTTCTGACATTTACAAGGAAAAATAAGATTTTTTTTTTTTTTGACAGTTACGAAAAAGAGTAAAACTTTGATTATTTTTTCTTTTCAATATTCTATGGTCATTGGTGCAGTTTGAGATTTTTTTGAGGTGTTTTGATGTACTTTTATGGATTTTTATATCTTTCGGACATTTACGAGGAAAATTTAAATTTTTTGTTATTTTTCGAACAGTTACGAAAAAGAGTAAATTTTGTTCATTTTTTTGTTTCGATATTCTAAGATCATTGGTGCAGTTTGAGAATTTTTTGAGGTGTTTTAATGTACTTTTCTTGATTTTTATATCTTTCTCACATTTATGAGGAAAAAATAATTTTTTTGTTATTTTTCAGACAGTTACGAAAAAGTATATAATTTTGTTCATTTTTTCGTGTTGAATTTCTAAGGTCACTGATGCCGTTTTATAATTTTTTGAGTTGTTTTGATGTACTTTTCTTGATTTTTATATCTTTCGGACATATACGAGGAAAAAATAATTTTTTTGTTATTTTTCAGACAGTTATGAAAAAGAGAAAGTTTTGTTCATTTTTTCGTTCCGATATTCTAAGGTCATTGGGGAAGTTTGAGAATTTTTTGATGTGTTTTGATGTACTTTTCTTGATTTTATATCTTTCAGACATTTAGGAAGAAAAAATAATTTTTTTGTTATTTTACAGACAATTACGAAAAAGATTAAAATTTTGATCATTTTTGTCGTTTCGATATTCTAAGGTCATTGGTGCAGTTTGAGAATTTGTTGAGGTGTTTTGATGTATTTTTCTTGATTTTTATATCTTTTGGACATTTACGAGGAAAAAATAATTTTTATGTTATTTTTCGGACAATTCCGAAAAAGGATAAAAGTTTGATAATTTTTTCGTTTCGATATTCTAATGTCATTGGTGTAGTTTCAGAATTTTTTGAGGTGTTTTGATGTGATTTTCTTGATTTTTATATTTTTCGGACATTTGGTAGGATATTAATTTTTTTGTTATTTTTAAAACAGTTACGAAAAAGAGTAAAATTTTGTTCATTTTTTCGTTTCGATATTCTAAGGTCATTGGTGCAGTTTGAGTATTTTTTGAGGTGTTTTGATGTACTTTTCTTGATTTTTATATCTTTCGGACATTTTTTAGGAAAAAATAAATTTTTTGTTATTTTCCAAACAGTTACGAAGAAGAGTAAAGTTTTGTTCATTTTTTCATTTCGATATCCTTAGGTCGTTGGTGCAGTTTGAGAATTTTTTGAGGTGTTTTTATTTACTTTTCTTTATTTTTATATCTTTCTTACATTTACGAGGAAAAATTATTTTTTTTGTTATTTTTCAGATAGTTACGAAAATGAGTAAAATTTTGATCACTTTTTCGTTTCGATATTCTAAGGTAATTGGTGCAGTTTGAGAGTTTTTTGAGTTGTTTTGATATACTTTTCTTTATTTTTATAACTTTCAGACATATACGAGGAAAAACTAATTTTTTTGTTATTTTTCGGACAGTTATGAAAAAGAGTAAAGTTTCGTTCATTTTGATATTCTAAGGTCATTGGTGCAGTTTGAGAATTTTTTGAGGTGTTTTGATGTACTTTTCTTGATTTTTATATCTTTCAGACATTTACGAGGAAAAAATATTTTTTTTGTTATTTTTCGGACATTTGCTAAAAAGAGTTAAATTTTGATAATTTTTTTGTTTCTATATTCTAAGGTCATTGGTGCAGTTGAAGAATTTTTTGAGGTGTTTTGATGTACTTTTCTTGATTTTTATATCTTTCGGACATTTACGAGGAAAAATTATATTTTTTGTTATTTTTCAAACTGTTACAAAAAAGAATAATATTTTGTTCTTTTTTTTCGTTTCGATATTCTAATGTCATTGGTGCAGTTTGAGAATTTTTTGAGGTGTTTTGATTTTCTTTTCTTGATTTTTATAACTTTCTGACATTTATGAGCACAAAAATATTTTTTTGTTATTTTTCGGACAATTACTAAGAAAAGTAAATTTTGTTAATTTTTTGTTTCGATATTCTAAGGTCATTGGTGCAGTTTGAGAATTTTTTGAGGTGTTCTGATGTACTTTTGTTGATTTTTATATCTTTCTGACATTTACGAGGAAAAATTAATTTTTTTGTTATTTTTCAAACAGTTACGAAAAAGGGTAAAATTTTATTTATTTTTTCGTTTCGATATTCTAAGGTCATTGGTGCAGTTTGAGAATTTTTTGATGTACTTTTCTTGATTTTTATATCTTTCTAACATTTACGAGGAAAAATTAAATTTATTGTTATTTTTTGGACATTTCGAAAAAGAGTAAAATTTTGAATATTTTTTCGTTTCGATATTCTAAGGTCATTGGTGCGGTTTGAGAATTTTTTGAGGTGTTTTGATGTACTTTTCTTGATTTTTATATATTTCAGACATTTACGAGGAAAAAATAAATTTTTTGTTATTTTTCAAACTGTTACAAGAAAGAGTAATATTTTGTTCATTTTTTTCGTTTCGATATTCTAATGTCATTGGTGCAGTTTGAGAATTTTTTGAGGTGTTTTGATTTTTATAACTTTCTGACATTTACGAGGAAAATTAATTTTTTGTTATTTTTCGGACAATTACTAAGAAAAGTAAATTTTGTAAATTTTTTGTTTCGATATTCTAAGGTCATTGGTGCAGTTTGAGAATTTTTTGAGGTGTTCTGATGTACTTTTGTTGATTTTTATATCTTTCTGACATTTACGAGGAAAAATTAAATTATTTGTTATTTTTCAGACAGTTACGAAAAAGGGTAAAATTTTGTTTATTTTTTCGTTTCGATATTCTACGGTCATTGGTGCAGTTTGAGAATTTTTTGATGTACTTTTTTTGATTTTTATATCTTTCAGACATTTACGAGGAAAAATTAAATTTATTGTTATTTTTTGGACATTTCAAAAAGAGTAAATTTTGAATATTTTTTCGTTTCGATATTCTAAGGTCATTGGTGTAGTTTGAGAATTTTTTGAGGTGTTTTGATGTACTTTTCTTGATTTTTATATCTTTTTGACATTTACGAAGATAAAATAATTTTTTTGTTTTTTTCGGACAATTACGAAAAAGATTAAAGTTTTGTTCATTTTTTCATTTCGATATTCTTAGGTTGTTTGTGCAATTTGAGATAATTTTTTGAGGTGTTTTGATGTACTTTCTTTATTTTTATATCTTTCGGATATTTACGAGGAAAAAATAATTTTTTTGTTATTTTTCGGACAGTTACGAAAAAGGATTAAAATTTTATAGTTTTTTCGTTTCGATATTCTAAGGTCATTGGTGTAGTTTGAGAATTTTTTGAGGTGTTTTGATATACTATTCTTGATTTTTATATTTTTTGGAAATTTGCGGGGAAAATAATTTTTTTATTATTTTTCAAACAGTTACGAAAAAGAGTACAATTTTGTTCATTTTTTCGTTTCGATATCCTTAGGTTGTTGGTGCAGTTTGAGAATTTTTTGAGGTGTTTTGATTTACTTTTCTTGATTTTTATATCTTTCTGACATTTATGAGGAAAAATTAATTTTTTTGTTAATTTTCAGATAGTTACGAAAAAGAGTAAAATTTTGAACACTTTTTTGTTTCGATATTCTAAAGTTATTGGTGCAGTTTGAGTATTTTTTGAGTTGTTTTGATGTAATTTTCTTGATTTTTATATCTTTCGGACATTTACGAGGAAATAATAATTTTTTTGTTATTTTTCAGACAGTTACGAAAAAGAGTAAAGTTTTGTTCATTTTTTCGTTTCGATTTTCTAAGGTTATTGGTGCAGTTTGAGAATTTTTTTGAGGTGTTTTGATGTACTTTTCTTGATTTTCATATCTTTCAGAATTTACGAGAAAAAAATATTTTTTTTGTTAATTTTCAGACTGTTGCGAAAAAGAGTAAAATTTTGAAATTTTTCTCGATTCTATATTCTAAGGTCATTGGTGCAGTTTGAGAATTTTTTGAGGTGTTTTGATGTACTTTTCTTGATTTTTATATCTTTCGGACATTTACGAGGAAAAATTAAATTATTTTTTGGACAGTTACGAAAAAGAGTAAAATTTTGTTCATTTTTCTGTTTCGATATTTTAAGGTCATTGGTTCAGTTTGAGAATTTTTTGAGGTGTTTTGATATACTTTTATTGATTTTTATATCTTTCGGACATTTACAAGGAAAAAATATTTTTTTTGTTATTTTTCGGGCAGTTACGAAAAAGAGTAAAATTTTGATCATTTTTTCGTTTTGATATTCTAAGGTCATTGGTGTAGTTTGAGAATTTTTTGAGGTGTCCTGATGTATTATTTTTTTATATATATTTCGGATATTTACCAGGAAATATTAAATTTTTAGTTATTTTTCGGACAGTTACGAAAAATAGTAAAATTTTATTCATTTTTTTCGTTTCGATATTCTAAGGTCATTGGTGCAGTTTGAGAATTTTTTGAGGTGTTTTGATGTATATTTCTTGATTTTTATATCTTTCGCACATTTACGAGGAAAAATTAAATTTATTGTTATTTTTCGGACAATTACGAAAAAGGGTAAAATTTTGATCATTTTTTCGTTTTGATATTCTAAGGTAATTGGTGCAGTTGCAGATTTTTTTAAGGTGTTTTGATATACTTTTCTTGATTTTTATATCTTTCGGACATTTATGAGGAAAATTATTATTTTTGTTATTTTTCGGTGTAATGAACCCCCAGGTCATTTTTGAGTTAATGCATTCATTTCGGCGTTTAGAGCGTTCCTATAGCGACTCCTAGTCATTTAGGACTTGCTGGCACTGACTATTCGGTCGCCCGGTCGTTCGTTTGGGTTTCACGCCCGTTTCCCTGTTTTGGAGCTTTTGAACCTTGAAAAGTTGACTTTAGTCAAAATATCAGGTTAACGACCTCAGGACTGAATTCTGACGGTTCCATCAGCTTCAGAATGGCCAAATTTAGCTAGAAGCATTGTCGGAATGAGTCCTGAGGCCTTCGGTGCGAGTTTGGGACCATTTGGCGTTTTAGCCTTTGAAATTTGGCCTAAGGTTGACTTTGGTCAACATTCTTGGAAAAAGCGCTCGGATGAAAATTTTGTCATCGTGGTTAGTTCCGAAATGTCGAGTTTGGTCTAGAACGACCCTTCGTTTGCTTCGCGAGGCTTCCGGTCTAATCCCGAGGCCCGTTGTGGAATTTGGCTAAAAATAACATTTGGGTGTGGGACCCACTTTCAGTCAAAATGACCTCGTATGGGAATTCAGACTGCGCCATTAGTCTGGAATGTCGAATTTAGTGGGGTAGCATAGTCCGTTTGCGCGCACGGGATTCCGAGCACCCCGTCGGAGACTTTAAAAAATAGGAAAAGCTGAAATCTGGTGCAACCCTTTTAGCGACAAGATTTTGGGATTTTACTGACAGAATTTGACTCTTTAGCGACCAGATTCGTCTTTAAAAAGCCCGATTTCACCTTTCAGTGCTCATTTTCAATTGCGATATCTTGAGCTATAGAGCTCCAAATTGAGTGATTCAAAGCTCAAATTTGTGTGGTTTTTCCGTGGGAACGTAGTGGTGTGATCGGAATGTGCTGGGGATGCTTCGTTTGAAACGTTTTCTTGTTTTAGTTGCTGCCCATCTCTTGACTCTTCTCTTTAATGGAGGTTTTGATTTCTTGAGCTATAGAGCTCCGATTTAGGTGATTCAAAGTGATGGATGTTCGTGTGGATTGTGGGTTCGCTGTGGAGTGCTCAGAGAAGTGTGAAGATCGACATTTTGAGGTAATTTCTGCCCCAAAGGGGCTGCCCTCTTCTTGATTTTCCCCATAAATCAAATTTTCGTTGCATGATAAAATTTCTTTCGTTCTGATCCTCGAATTGTGCTCCATTTTGGGGTACAAGTTCCATATTGCGTTTATACCCTTTTTGTAGGGTCAAATTCGGGATTCCCATCGCGGGTCCCATAATCCCATTTTAGTCCCAATTTTGGGTCCAACTCCAAAAATTATGATTTTTGTGTCAAAATGCTCGTATTATCGTTGTGATTCTATTTTTGATAGCGTGGCAGTGTTCTGAGGCCGTACGGAAGGGAAAGTCTCCGGCTACGTGATTTGGAGTGCGTGCGGTCAGCCTATAGGTAGGCTACAACTTCCATCTCCTTAGATTGAGCATGATTTAGCATTTGTATGTTGATTTGTATGATTTTGGGGGTTATTGGTGGCTGAGCATGCTAAATTCCTAGAAACCATGACTTAGGCTCTAATTTTGGGTACTCCGGGTTACTGAAGCATGTCTAATGTAATTATTGATCATTTGTATCTTATTGTGCGCCCTTTTTATGGCTTGTGTGTATATTTGAAAGCATGTTTGGCCTTAGTCTAGGCTTAGACTAGTGATTGCCATAAACTTGTGTATTTTAGAGCCGTTAGGCCTTGAAACCTCTCTGACGTCGCTTCGGACGGCTTAGCTCCCTGTAGACTGATATAGTAGACTTGAGTCTGATAGTCTAGGCCTTTGCCAGGCAGTAACACCGCTCTTGGAACCTTATATCCATAATTCCTTGTCCCGTCGGTTTTGATATATTTGAATTCTTTGTTTGGAAGCTACTCGACGATTTTGGTTGGATACGGTTCGGGCTGGAGTGATTTATTGATGGCACTCGGTTTTGGGGTACTCCCCGTGACTCTCGGTTGACAGCTGATCCTATTTCTAATAGACTCGCCTCTACTCGTGGTTCAAGTCCCCAGTTCATTCCAGCGGGAAAGGTTCAAGTCCTTGCCTTGGTCATATTTTATGTGGTTCAAGTCCACGATTATCATTAACCTCGGTTCAAGTCCTTGGTCATATATTATGTAGTTGAGTCCACGATTATCCTTAACCTCGGTTCAAGTCCTTGGTCATATTTTATGTGGTTCAAGTCCATGATTATCCTTAACCTCGGTTCAAGTCCTTGGTCATATTTTATGTGGTTCAAGTCCACGATTATCCTTAACC